>PVLC010013662.1:17500-41052 GCA_004027655.1 Graphiurus murinus | reverse complement strand
TAAATTACTCAGGCTAGCCTCAAACTTGTGATACTCCTGCCTCGGCCTCCAGAGAGGCTAGAATTATAAGCATGTGCCACCTTACCTTTTTAAGACATTCTTAATCTTGAATAAGAATTCAGGCAACAGAATTTCAAGACAATAGAGCATACAGGTGCACCTTGCTTTAACAACTGATAAGTCCCCAGAAAGCTGTGTTTAAAGAGAATGGTTAAGATCAAACTTTGTGTCAGATACAGTAGGGCAATGAGAATTTTTAAGGAAGCTTGAGGCTAATTGTCTCATAACAAAGAAATTACTCTTTCTTTCAATGTTAATGATGACAACTTTTTGTCTATGTTGTAAATAGAGACTGCCAAACCTGTGGCTTCTTAATCTTAAATATGGATATGCCCATACCCATAATATGTGCATATATATGCATAGAGATTCATCACTATATCCTTAGCATTAATTTTCATGTAATTTAAGGACCTGCACTTTCTACTTTGTGAATCTTCCTGTCCTGTAAAGGAAACGAGTTCACTCAACTACACACTATCAAGCAGACAGGTAATCAATCAGTGATCACACATATCAGTTCCAGCTGAGCTCCCGTCTATTGCTAAGATGGTTACAATAACCTCTAACTGTACCATGTAAGTAGAAATGGCCTCTTAGGCGTTAGTACACCAAAGGTTCGGCAAGGAGGATCAACTCTGCCACTGGCAGTAACATTTTTTTTTTTTAAATGTGTCTTTGTCAGCAGTATTTTTAAACATGGGCCCTATCCTATACTATATTTTATTGCTAAAAGCATCTTTATTCTCCAGTTTCACAGATAAAAGGCAATTTTTAAAATGTCATGATGGGAAGTAATTTTTCAAGGTTTTCATGACAGGACATAAAATTAGATTAAAAAATATCCAAAATAAAGCCTTGCTCATCAAGGCTGGTACTTTAATCTGTGTCCTAGGATATTTGGGTAAAACTCTCCTTTTACCATTACTGCTAAGTTGACTGAGGAAATATTTTCAGCTTTCGCAAAAATATATAAACTCATGCACACATGTGCTTTTATTTAAAAGCTTTCTTACTATGTGAATTGGAAGAGAAAATGCAAAGCATAGTCCCTTCCTCAGAGATTGGGGAGGCTAAGGACTTAAGAAAGGCAGAGTTCATGCTTGGTTTCTATTCACACAGATACTAGTTATGCAATTTTAAGCTGTTACTTGCTTTGTAAACTTTATCTGGGTATAGCACTTATAATCATACCTATATCATATAGGGAACAAATGAGACAACATGTAGAGTTTAGCAAGTGCCTGCACGTAGCAAATTATCAATTATATCTATGTACCTATGTGTATATATATGTACACGTATATATGTGTATATATATGCATTGTATATATATAAATGTGTGCATATATATAAATTGTGTATGTATACAAATATATATATATATACAATTTTTGTGTGTGTGGTACTGGGGATTAAACCAAGAGGTATTCTCCCCCTAAGCTATACCCCCCCATATATATATATATATATGTGTGTATATATATATGCATTGTATGTATATATATATAAATGTGTGCATATATATAAATTGTGTATGTATACAAATGAGTATATATATATATATATATATATATGTATATATGTAATTTGTGTGTGTGTGGTACTGGGGATTAAACCAAGAGGTATTCTCTCCCTGAGCTATACCCCAAGCCCTTTTTCTTTTTCTCTTTCTTTCTTTGTGTGTGTGTGTGTGGTACTGGGGATTGAACCCAAGAGTATTCTACCTCTGAGCTACAATCCCAGCCCTATTTTATTTTGAAATGGGATCTTGCTAGGTTGCTGAGAGTCTTGCTAAGTTGCTGAGGCTGGCCTTGAACCTGTGATCCCCCTGTCTTAGTCTCCCAAGTACTGGGATTACAGGTTTTGCCACCATGCCCAGCCCATAATATATTTTTGAATAGGATAAGTTTGAATAGGATAAGTTTGAGAGCATGAAAAAGTATATGGCAGCAAATAAAAATTAGCTTCAGAACAGAAAGTCTAACATTTCAAGAGAGGTAGACAAAACACGGAGATTGATTCAGAAAAGAAAATGCAGTTTGAGCCATTGTGGGCCAGAGTGGTTGCAGGAGATCACACCAGGAGTGGTTTGTATAAATTAATGCATCATTGTGCAGAGGGCTTGCTTAGGAACCTTGAACAGAAATTTGGGCAGAAGATGATAAAGTCCTCATCTAGGGGAGTGGTTGTAAACATGCAGAAAAAAATCACTGGTGGCAGGGTGGGGGTGTAGCTCAGTGGTGGAACACTTGCCTGCATGTGGGATGCCCTGGATTTGATCCCCAATTGGGAAGTAAATAAATAAATAAGGCATCACCAACAATGATGGGGAAAAATGGAAATAGCCTTTAAATCAAAGTAGTTTCTCACATAATTTGGAAAATAGGAAATTGCCACATTTACAAATGTGGTACATTTGTGAAAGTTCTTTTCCCTAGGAGCCCAAAGCATTTCAATAACAAAAGCACTATACTTCCCTAAGTAAGGCTGGTGATATAAAGATAGAATAATAAATACCCAAAAGATGTTTGTTATATCCAACAAAAAACAGGAGAGCTAGAAGGTCAAGGAATGAAAGGAGGTACTTTTTATCACAAACAAAAGTATCACGCTGAGCATGGGATTTAGCTCTGAGCTTCCTGGCAGTCAATTCAAAAAGGAAAACCCATCAGTCACATGAAGAAGAGGTAGCAAACCAGGTCTCTGCATCTTTAAATCCTAAGATGTAATTAAAACCAGCCTACTCTGAGTTTAGGAAATGAGCAAACAAACAAAAAATTAAACTCAGATTTCTTGTTGAACAGACTAAGTCTGGTGGGCTTAGCCATATTAAAGAGCCTTTGATAATGGACTCCTTACCTGAATTCTCAAAGGAGCTCAGACCCATCAGTGAATGAACAGTTTTTGGCAAAACAGATGCACACACATTATTAATGATGTAGAAATCCTCAAACACATGTCCCGTCCAATCCTAGATCAAAATGAACAATCTATTAACTCCTCTATCCAGCTTTGGTGAGTTATGGTCTTCCTCATTTTAATTTTTGAAAGGGGGGAGGGGTTATTCCATTAAATCAGAAAGAACAGCCATTAGGGAGCTTGCCCCTGCCTGGGGGATAGAGGAGTGGACAGAGAGTTTGTGACCCAGTCTGCAGAGTCCCAGCCCACCAGGGCCTTTCTGCAGCGGTTTCCATCTCTCCAGTTGAATCCCCTGGCAAGTCCAAGTTTTCTTAGAGGGATTGGACCAGTTTCCCCTGCCTACAGCTATCCTGCCAGAAGGTGGGGGGAGAGGGAGAAAGGGAGGGAGGAAGAGAGTGAAGGGGGAGGAAAGGAAGGAGAAAGAGAGAGGAAAGGAGGGAGAGAGGGGCACAAAGGCAGCTTTTGTCTTCACACCTCGGTCCCACTTGCGGGGGCGGGAAGGGGACAGGGGCTGCACTTTTGCAGCCTATGCGAGCAGCCCATTGCCGTGGAAATCTAATTTGACAGAATAGGTAAATAAAATCAACAGTCATCAGCTCCCATTTTATTTACGGGACGAGGTCAATGTTTTTTAAGCATCAAACTAAACAGCTTATTGGAAACGGATTTCGGTAGGACTAGAAGGTGGTTCTGGAAGTTGGTTTGATTTTAAATGCTCAAATACGAGGTATTATTTGCAAAAGGGTTTTCCGCGACCCGAAGGCAGCACCTTAGAGAATACACTTAGAGGTCCCACACAACCTGGATGGTTGCTCCGGGACCGTGGGCCCTCCTAGCAAAGGGGACCCCTTCCCCCCAACCCAGAGCAGAGCTGGTGTAGCACCTGGGCCCGGACTGGGGGCCGGGCAGGTGGCGCGCCCCCTCCCCTCGCCGTCTGCGTGCCTGCCGTCCTTTTGTTTGGTTGCCTCCTCTTTCCCCTTGGTTGTTGATTATTAGTATTTTCCTAGTTTTCCAAACTAATAAGTGCCACTATCAGGCAGTTGGAAGCTCTTGGAGGCTGCAGGCTTTGCCGCTCGGCCTTAATTGATATTGAACGAGCTGCTGGTAGACGGGAACAGGGCCGCTGCTGGATAATTTGCAGTTTAATCAGCGTTTGTAATGAGAGCGGCTGATTAGGGCTGTTGGAAATAAAAGAGAGTTACAAGGAACGTCTGTCAGAGTCCGGTGATAATTCAGGACTAATTGTGGTGATTAGCGCAAACTGGATGACTTTGGGCTTTACTAATGCAAAGAGAAACGTGCAGGCTCCAGCCAGGGACCCCTCGGAGAACAGTGCACGGGCTGCGGGCAACTTTGCTGAGCCATTTTCCTGTGGGGAGGTGGGGTGGCCGCCACCTTTGCCGCTGCGCCTAGCGGGGAGGACAGCCCAGCCGCCCCCGCCTGGTCCCCTGCCGGGTCCCCCGCCAGGTCCGCGTGCGCTTTCCGTGCCTGGCTACCGCCGGGTAGATGTCCCTCGTCGCCCCCATCCTATTCTCTTCACCCAGCGCTTTCCAACCCCGTCCTCCAGCCGCAACGCCCTCGCAGCGGGGGAGGCGCTTCCGTCGCCCCAAAACTTCCAGCTCCCGCCGGCGCCCACCCGCGCGCCTCCTCGCAGGCAGGACTTTCGGAACCGCCCCCACACACACCGCCCCCTTTCTCCCAGTCATCTAGACCCTGGGTGCCCAAGAGAATGCTTCTGTCTTCCGCGGTCCCCCAAACCATTGTCCCGGGTTGGTATCCCTCCACCTGCGCCACCCCAGGCAGACACAACCTTCCTTCTGAGTGAGCTGGGGAGAAGCACCGCTTATAAACTGCCCGAGATCTCATTATTGAGGAGTTTCATAACTCTTTAATTCATTTTTAATGATGGTAATAAACATGGTAGTCATTTTGGAACAATAGCTAAAAATCATAGGGCCATTACTGTCCATTAAAACAGTGTTTACAGTTCAGTGGAGGTTCACGTGCCCCATAGCCATTCATATTAGCCAAAGGAGAGATTTATAGGTCCGAAGAATGGTTCTCTTTTTATTCTTTATATACATAAAGGTTATTGAATAAATTGTTTCAAAAAAAAAGTTCAGTTGCCTTTTTAATCGTGTGAATGGGGATTAAATAAGGAGCTGTTGTCTGGTGCCTGATTTCTATTTGATCAATAAATCATCAAGTGCCTTAAGTGCTTTATTCACTATCAAATTAAATGAAAAATACTTTAACCTGCGTCCCTGGTGTCAGCAGATAAAGCTAATAATATTTTCTGTTATGTTTCCATTTAGGGGTTTAACATTCAGAAAAATCTACTAGGTCTTGCACTGTTTATCTCTATTTTAGATACCACATATTTATCCCACATACCTACAGACATAGGGGTTCTCACCATCAAGGGGAGAGCTTACTTGTCTGCAGGATGAAGATCTAACCAGGGTCTCCTCATTTGCACCAGGCATTTCAATAGTCAGCCCCAACTAATATGGCTGCACCTTAAAGGAGATGGAGGGATAGGGCTTCACCCACACAGGCGCCAGGGGGCTGGCTTTTGCAGCTGTTGGAGGCTTGAAATAACCTTTTACCTGAGTGTTTGCCCTTTTCTCTTTGATTCCAATTCTTAATACAATAATAAATCTAAACAATAGGCCCAAAGGGACAAATCTCTATTATTTCCCAGATTTTTCTGTCTTAGATTAGATATTATTTAATATGACATATTTTATACATAGTCCTTGCCTTTGGAGAAACTGGCTTGGCACACCCTTCTCGCACTGCAGATCTAGAACCATAGTATGAGGCATTTTATAGGATAATAGAATTCAGATCTTATGTTTAGACACCAAACCACGTTATGTTATTTCGTGTTTTTCACAAAAGCATTTCCCTTAGCTGTGTACATTTTGGAAAGAGATTCCACCCCCACCCCTTTTAATACCTAGTGTAACGTTGCTCTGGCCTGTAAAAAAAAAAAAAAATGCAATCGAATGATATTTGTGAAGTTTAATTGCTAACTTAGCAGCTCGGTCACACCTCCCACCCCATTAGATGATGAAATCTCACCTGGTTAACGGGTATAGCACTGTGGCCTCAATGGCGAATGCCTGATTATACAGCCAAGCTGCTAATTTACCAAACCCCCCGGCCAGGGAGGCCTGGACGGCTACCACTCACTGTATTCATGCGGTAGCTAAGAGAAGGAACCGTATTCCCTGAGCCGCTTCCAGCTACCCGCAGAATGAGAAATGTAAAATTAGTGGAGATGTGTGCATGAAGGGAGCCGAGCAATTAGCAAGGCGCGGGCGCCCGCTGGCCCAAAGGGGGTCGGGGAGGGCGAGTGGGGAGACCGGGGCGCGGGGGCAAAGGGCTTCCTTCCTCACAGTCTGCAGTCTGCAGGCCCTGGCAGCGGCAGGGTCAGCGCTAGTGCGGCAGTCCCGGCTGCAACCGCGCCCAGTTAGGAACAATGCGCCGCTTGCTACCAGCCCTTGGCCATGGGAGCCTGTCGGCGACCTGAAACCAAGCGCTCCCGAGTGGTTTTTTGTTTGTTTCTAGCTAGCTTGGCCCGGCAAAATCATGTTAAATATCCAAGCACAGCAAACTCAGCAACTGCCAGCAGGTCTGCTAACAGGCCCTGAGTACAAGAACATTGATTTTTAGATGGAGACCTTTAGGTCTCTGGGTTTAGAACCCCGGTCCCACTGTCTCCTCTCCCCCACCTCCCCGGATCCTAGCCTCCAGGTAGTCACCAGCTAGGCTTCTTGCTGGTTGCAGGGCTCACAAGCCTGCGTCCTGGTTTCCCTCCGCCCACGGTGGGAATGAGAGTAAACTGGATATTTACAACAGGAGTGTGCGCACGCACCTCTGCCTGCGAGGGCAGACGTCTGTGTACAGATTCTGTTAGATGCAGTGCGGGATTACATGCATTTGTGCAGGTTCCAAAGCCACTTTGCAGCCGGGTTGTTGTTCTGTTCTGAGATTGGACGAGGGTGCCAGAGAGAAAGCCCCTCTTCAGGGGCTCCGCGGCTACCTTTGCTTTCTCTCTTTCCAGCTCCAAGTGGCAAACCCAACCCTGTCCCCTTCCCACTCTCCCTTAAAACCAACCAAACAGTTCACAAACCCTTATTTATTTGTTTGTCCGTGGTTATTGCCCATGTTATTAATTGCACCCAGGCCTTCCTTGCTCTTTGAGAGAGCAGCGGTATAAATTGGCTCTAATAAATATTAGCCGCTAGATTAGGCGAGGTGAAGCTGGCACCGCGCTCTATTTTCGACCTGTAGCCTCTGCGAAGCCGCCAGTTCTGCGCCAGATTAGCCCCATCCATCCAGTGTCAATGGTTGTCTTGTTGAGAAAATCAGTGAGTAAACAGGGCTGACAGAGAGGGGGCCCAGCTGATTACTCATACAAATAGACTGCAAACTCCTCCAGGAGAAGCTGTTTCCAGAGATGGGTTTCTCGCATTGACAAGGCTGCTTCTCCCAGGATCCTGTGTCCTGCTGTTCCCACTTTGTCCTCCATCAATCACACAATTGTGTCCGGGATGTTTTATAGAGTCACTTAATATCCCTGCCTTCATCTCTATTCACTTAGAGAATCATCTGCCATCAGGGCTAAAGGCTTTCTGCAGGACAGGACTGGCGACACACCCCGGCAACAATAGCTCTGGTGCAAGCAGGACCCAGAGCTCTTTCTGATGCTAATAGAACAGCCCCAGGATGTTCCAATGCAAGGCGGCCTCTATTGAAATCGCCATTAGCCCTTTGTCCACTGCATTAAATTATCCCCTGGGCTAGTCCATGATAGGGGTGTGGAGGCCACAGTAAGTTTTCTTTTAAAATTATTTCTTTCCTCCTTAAATGGTTTTTAGATTTGAGAATTGGTCATGATAAAAGTCATCTCTCTTCTTTACAAGAAAGGGACAAATATTTTCAGGCTCAAGTGTACAGAATCATTTTGGGCTCTATTCACTTGCTCCTATTATTTGCAGAACTCTGCACTCCCCCACCCCCAATCCTCTGCCTCCAGCCAACCTGTCCCATCCAGATAGAGAAGGATTAAGGGAAATTTACTTTTAGATCAACTACACAGCATTTTTTAAACAGTAAGTTTTCTCAACTAAGAGGCCAGCTGGATACAAAAATCACATTTTACGGGGGAGTTTTAAAGACAGGAGAAAGAATTACAAGGTATCACTCTTTAAGTGGCTCATCTACAAATTAGATTGCTACACAATTAATCAGAAAGTTAATTAATGAGCAAGTTACTAATTAGGACATTTAAAACCAGTGTGTTTATAGTGTCTTAGTTAAAAAAAAAAAAAAAAAAGCCCCTGTAGTTAATTGGCCCACACACTGATCTCATAACTGGCAGTGGAGGTTAAAATACTACAGATGTATTATTTATTATGTATAAGTTTTAATTATGTCACCAGTGCATTCCATACTCCATAACTAACAGAATTTTGCAGTTAATTGGAAAGAGTGGCATTAGGAAAGCATAATCAATCTAGTATATGAAACCACTAAATACATCTACAGGTTCTTGAGTCTAGGTGCTTTTATACATTTTCTTGGGCAGGGGCTCCAGGAAGGGAACTTAGGTTTTCTGACTGGTCTCTGGGATCAGGCTTGCAAAACCTCCTTTTTTATAAAATTGCATAAGTCTTGAAGTTTTTAGGATTCATTTTGGAGAATTTGCTTGAGACTGGAAATCCAAGGGCAAAATTAGGAGTTTGAACTCCTGAGGTTTCCCTGTCACTGAGGTGGAGCAATATGTCCAAAATGCAGTCTTTTTTTTTTTTAATCACACACTTAATAGTATATTTTATATTAAAATGTGAATATCCGCTGGAATTTCTGTAACATTTGCAAAGGGCAACCGCCAAGTTGATTTCATTTCAAAACAAGGGCACACCCAAGTGAACTGAACATTCCTCTGCACATAGAGTTTTCCACTAGGAAAGCCCCAAGGCACCTGCCTTCTCAGTGGCGAAGGGTCTCTAAGCCCAGTCCCTAGGTCACAAAGAGGGCTTTAGAATAGAATCCTCACCTCATGAAGTAGAATCCACATCTCTTCCTCCCTCTCTACTGTGTTGGTCAAGGCCCCAAGGTAAACCAGACCCCTCTGATAGACTCTGCCCTTGCACAAGGCCATCTTCCACTCCCCAGTAGTGACCTCTGCAGACAGCACAGGGGGAGGGGCCAGGCAGAGTAGAGGCCTGTGCCAGAAAAACTGCTTTCTCTGCAGGTCCTGGACCTTCCACACCCTCCTTGCACTTTCCTGTCCTCTCTGGACATTCTAGATTTTTCTAAGGGGACAAGGGAAGACCCTGAGGCCAGATAGTGACTCAGATAAAGGCTTTCCTGAGGGAGGTCAGTGTGTTGCCAGCAATCAGCTTTGATGTTTAGGCACTGGGGAAAGGGACAACACACACACACACACACACACACACACACACACACACACACACCGCAGGTTACCCTGGCGAGGAGAACACACATAGGTAATTTTAATGAAAGAGGTTCCTGTACCACATTATTAGCAATAAATCTACACCATTCTTTGTTGGTTAAAATCATTATGATCATCATCGCTATCATTACTGAACTCATTATTCTTGTGTTACTATCAGAGTAGATTTATGATAATACCCACCATTACGCCTGAGTTAAAGAAGGTGTAAAGGTTTGATTAATAGCTGCTTTCATGTTTTAATACTCAACATTTTCTCACATTTTTTTCTAAATAAGGACCATGATAATTACAGGCAGTAATTACTGCTTTTGTTAGGAGTGTGTAATTAGCAACATATGCATTGTTCTTTTTTTTAAAAAAGGAAAAAGCCCAGGTTTGGGAGCTGGGTCACAGGTCCAGGGGTGGGCAAACAGAGCTGGGATTAGTCACCATCCTAGGAGCTGACAAATTAAGAAATGATTCAGCAGCACTGCCCCATAGTCACCTGCTCCGGACACTAGAATTTGTTTTGAATGAAGGGGGGGCGGAGGGGGAGGATAGGGGGATTAGGGGAGTGTGGGGGGTAGAAATGAAATATTCCCAAAGGTTTACTGGGAGGGTGGTATGCTTTGGGACCTATGGTTGTCTGGGATTCATTGCTTCTCCAGGGTGACTCCTTCCCAGCCTGGGGCAATGTGGCTAGTGTCTGTGCTTCCCAGCATAAAAACGCAGGGGCTTGGTCTCCTCCGCCTACCAGAAACTGGAGCAGGTGGGCCAGCTCCGCATCCGTCATCCTTCCAGGCTGAATTAGCACGGGAACTTCCTGGGCCTGTGAGCTCCCAGACTATCTGTCCCTTAAAGGTTACACGCTGCCTGCTGTACCTCGCTTTGTCTTCCTCATGCCCTTTCCTGGCAAAAATGGAGACATCACATCCTTGCCCAGCCCCGGCTCAGTATTTATGAAGGTTTTCTGACAAATAGGCAGGCTGGCCACGCATCAGTGACTGCCTTCATTCCGAACTTGGCTTGTTTACATAGGACCAGCACCATTTCCACGGATTAAACAAATCACAGGGAGAAGGAGACATTTATAACCCGCCAACGAGGCCACAAGGCAGTTGGGAAAAAAATGTGCTAGTGTGTATGTGTGTGTGTGTGTGTGTGTGTGTGTGTGTGTGTGTGTATTCACGCCCGCGCCCACGACTGTGCAAGGGAAAACGAATGTCCTGTTCCCAAGGCTGACCTTCGGGACAGGGTGGTCTCAGCGGCGCGTGTGTTTGTCTGGTGCGCTGGAGCTGCACGCAGCTGGGGTGCGTGGATTGCACTGTCAGGGAGCTCCTACTCTGGCTAGAGGACCATTAAATTCCCCCGGGGTTGGAACCTCGCGACACACACACAAAGGCTAGGGAAGGAGGGCGAGCGTTCCCCCAGCCTGAGTGTGTGTGTGTGTGTGTGTGTGTGTGTGTGTGTGTATTTGCTCGTGAAACGTTGTGAGTGTGTGACCCTCATGGGCCCTGGCATTCCTCCCAGGGGGCCAGCTTCTGCTTCCCTCAGCCGGTTGGGATTTTCGCCCACATGGGCTCTCTCAGGCCCGCGGGTGGCGCGGGCAACCCGGTGTGTGTGCACGCGTGTACTTGGGAGCGCATCTGTGTGGTGGATGTGTAAGAGAATGTGTGTGTGGCAGTATGTGGCATGTGCGCTGGGTGCAGCGTGTGCGCGTGCAGTGTGTGATGTGCACGTTTACACCAATATGTGTGTGCAAGCACAAGTGCGCACTCTTGTGCTAACACTTGCAGAAGTCAGATCTTTCTAGGGCTTTCCCTCGCTTCACCCGGAAGTATTCGCTGACCCGTCCACCCAATTAAATAAAACAAAGCAAAGGGGCTGAGCAGGCCTCGGGACGACCCGCGCTCGCTGAGCGGAAAGCCGGGTCGGCGTCGGCGGCGCAGAGGCCGCGGCGGGCCGGGGCTGGGGCTCGGCGCTCGGCTCCCGCTGCAGGCCACCCGCCGGCTCCTCGCGCCGCCTCCGCGGGCACTGCCGGGGCTTCAGCGACACCAGGCACCCGCCCGGGCCGCGGGAGGAGGAAATTCCCTACAAAATAGCAATGGTTCCGAGAAAAGGATCACAACAAAATATTGAATAAATTCCCTTTTAATTTATTTGATCATTCCACATTACGGGGCTATGAATTGCTCAAATTTGATAACAAGTACTCAATTCAACTCATTATGTAAGTTAAATTAGACTTCGATAAAATTTCAGTGGCGCGCAGTGGTTCCTCGAATGAAATGTAATTTGTGCAAGAATTTGTTGTATCTGTCACAAATATTTCCAATTAGCGACCGTAATTATTTGATAGTTTCTGCAATTATGGCTTAAACGGGTGAATTTGGGACTGTGGAGGACCCTAATTGGCCTAAATTTGATATTTTGCATATTTGCATAATGAGGAAATTGGTAGAAAATTGTGTTCATTCATTTGTGAAAAATCCTATGAATTTTATGAATTTGAAAGCTCTGTTTGTGCAGACTGTGACTTTGCCTGCTGATCCCTGAGGAGCTGACGCTGAACGCCTGAATGGGCAGTGCGCCAACTTCGCCGCTGCAGGAGGGGGGTGGGGAGAGGAGGAGGAGGAGGAGGAGGAGGAGGAAGAAGAAGAAGAGCGGAGAGGGAAAGGCTACAGTAGCGGTGGGCGGAGGCGGAACCCTAGCGCTAGCTCCTCAGCGGCACTGGCTGAGGTTGGAAGTCCCCCTCCCTCATTCCCTCATTCCCGGTCACCCCCGGGGTGAGGATGGGTGGGATGGAGCCGGTGGGGGAAGTTGCACGGATGTTATACCTCCGGGTTACAAGCGGCTGCCCTGTAGTGTAACTGCTGCGCGCGCACGTGGACACACACACACACACACACACACACACACACACGCACGCACGCACTTGCTCCCAATGAGAAATGTACCCAATCCACCAGGTGGAAGGGGTAATTGTGGAGGGGTGAGGTCTCGAGATGATGGTAACTGTGCACTTGTTTAAGTTAAATTGCCAAAGCTTCTCCTCTCAGTAAAAATGTTTGATCTATGGCGCTGTCAATTTAAAGTGTTTAAAGAGAAGCAAAAGCATAGATTTTAAGCTGCTTTGCCCAGCACCCATTCATCATGCATCAGGGATTTTAAAGTTTCATGGTTGCTGTGGTTTAACATCTCAACTCTCTGACACAAGAGTCTAGATGGAGGAAATAGCTCTGCAGTCAAAGGCTTATGACTAAAGGAAAAAGATCATGGCCAAAAGCAAAATGCACAGAATACTCGTTTCAGTTCATGCAAAGTGTGTGTGGGGGTCTATGTTGAGAGGGCAGAGTATATTAACAATTTTAAATAGAATCAAAAGCCGCTTTTTAACTGGATATTACTAGCCAATGCCACCAATACCTCTATAGGAAGGAGGTGGGAAACTAGTGGGTCAAAAGAGAAACCAAAAGAACCCCCCCAAGCACTCCCATTTCCTTTCTTGTAAATAATGATACCCCAAGTGTATTGCTACAAATATCCTGTATTTTCATCAAAGCCCATCAGGAAATGTCATCCTCTATGTTTCCTGAATGTACCATTTTAGATACTCCTTTAATTTTCTATAGATCTTGAATGCATAAAAACGACCCAAACAGACTCATAGTGAAGAACATGATATCTCGCTTTTCAGTTAAGTGCTCTGTAAAACTGCTCTACTTGCGAACATTACTTTTGCTGGGAAGGACTTTCTTATCTATATGGAAGTGGGTAATGTGGGTGTCTAACAGGCTATAAATGCTTAAGTGCTTTGTTTCACAGTGCATTTTCAGTAAAGGTCAAAATAAATTCATCTTGCTTTAATGCAGTATTTATGTTTGTGCGAGGTTTGGAATAAAATTGCCATTAAAAATCCTTATGAAAAAAGAGAATAGGAAAATGGGAGCTGTGTCTCTGGTTTGGTTTTTCATGGACAGAGAGGAATCACTTAGAGAGGGAACAAATAGAAGATCACCAGTCAACTACTTAGATGGAATTTGAACAATGCAAAGATATGATATAACTAGTAGGAAAGATGAACTAAACACGTGCTGTTCAAAGTTAATTTAAAAATTCTTGAAAAGAGTAAAACAAAACAAAACAAAAAACAGATGCCCTTGCTGCCTCGGTATTCAGTGCTCAGAATAGTATCCTTGCCCTGGCTCCAGCAAGAATATTGGTTACTATTGTCTCCCACTATTGTTCTTACTGATGGCTCATCTTCATCATTACTATTACCAGCAGCAGTAGTAATACTGTTGTGACATTATTATGAAGCTAAGATGCAAAGAAGGATGTTGGGGGCAGGGTTGAAAACCAGCCTGTACCTCCTTTGATCTCTTTGTAGTTTGCACACATGATCAGTGATCACCCTGTATTGAATCATCTTCAAAGGATAATAGTTCATTCTCTTCTTTATTTAACAATACATCACCTTAAATTTGGGGAATATAGATATTATTTATTTAACCTGATCAAGAAGTCATGAAGCATCACTTCTGTGCTGAAATTTAAGGCCACATACTATCATTTAGGTGAATAGGAAACACCAAAGAGTATTAAAGATGCAAGATCTGTTTCAAGCTTTGGACCAAGATATAGTACTAATTTTTGCACTTTTTTTTTTTTTTTTTTTTTTGGTACTGAGGATTGAACCCAGGGGCATTCTACCTCTGAGCTACACCCCCAGCCCTTTTTTTTTTTTTTTGCGGTACTGGGGATTGAACTCAGGGGCATTCTATCTCCGAGCTATTCCCCCAGCCCTATTTTTTATTCTTTATTTTGAAACTGAGTCTCACTAAGTTGCGGAGTGCCTCACTAGGTAGCTGAGGCTGGCCTTGAACCCGGATCCTCCGGTTTCAGCCTCCCGAATGCTGGGATTACAAGCGTGCGCCACCACGCCCGGCTACCCCCAGCCCTTTTTATTTTGAAACATGATCTCACTATGTTGCTGAGAATCTCACCAAATTGCTAAGGTTGGCCTTGAACCTGCTATTTGGCTGTCCCAGACTCCCAAGTATTGAGATTACAGGCATATACCATCATGCCTGGTTATAATTTTTGCAACTCTTTTGCAGGTTCATTTTTTAAAAAATTAATCAAAAAGTGGTGGTGCATGCTTGTAATCCCAGTACTTGGGAGGCTGAGACAGGAGGATCTAGGTTTGCGGCCAGCCTCAGCTACTTAGTGAGGCACTCGGCAACTTAGTGAGACCCTGTTTCAAAATAAAGAATAAAAAATAGGACTGGGGGTATAGCTCTGAGGTAGACTGCCCCTGGGTTCAATCCCCAGTACTACGAATAATAATAATAATAATAATAATAATAATAATAATAAAAAACAGCCAGGTATGATGGCACATGCTTGTAATCCCAGTACTTGGGAGGCTGAGACAGGATGATCGCAGGTTCAAGGCTAGCCTTGGCAACTTGGCAAGGCCTTCCACAACTTAATGAGACCTTGTTTCCAAATAAGAAGTAAAATCGGACTAGGGGTGTAGCTCAGATGTAGATTTCCTCTGAATTCACTCTCTAGTGCCACACACACACACACACACACACACACACAAAATCAAACAGAATTTTTGTGCAAGTATGTATAATGAAATCAGTGTTACCCTATAAGTATAATGTCTTTTACGTAAATATGTCCGAAAGTTTTTGGTTGTCCTTATTATGAATATAATAACCCCCACAGCAGAAGCTTATCCAGAACAGTTATAATCTCAAATGTTCACTATTTTAAAGTTACCCACATGATCTAAATCTCCAGAGTAAACATTTTAATGAAAATCAGGATTGAAAAAACAGGAAGACTAAGAACTACCATTCAAGTTCCCTCAGATGAAAAAACATTATTTATTTTCTGTCATACCCCACACCCCTACCCCAGGAAATATTTGTTGCCATCATCCTACATAGTTCAGGGCCAATTTGTAAGTTTTAGGACTGGAAATAACAACCATTTTCCAAGTATTCAATCCGACCAAATCCATAAAAAAGAGATGTCAGTGGTTTATGTGACTGCAGCAAAAGGTGGCCCTCCTATGGTTAGTCCCACCCCATGGGGTGCCTGGTTCCCTGGAGAAAGTCCAGTTCCCTGTGCTTTGTGGGCTTGCTCTCAGGCAGAAGAAGAGAGGCTGCAGGAAGCAAAGCCACAGCAATGCCACCATGGAAACCCTTACTTTGGTCCATTATGTTATTCTGAACATTTTAGGTTGGAGCATTTGTTCACCAGCTGCCTTTTACATCTCTTTCTAGTTTTCAGTCAAATGTATTCCCAGAACAAGTTTTCACACTATAAAAACAGATGAAAATGATGAGACAACAGAACCCCTTACCCTGGCTTATTCACAGAATATTTTTTTAAGATTTTAATTTTGATAGATTACTATATTCTTATATATTTTATTTCATTGCATTTATTCGCCTCCTTTCTTACCACCAACCTATCCATCCTGACCATCTGCTTGTCTCTCTTGGATTATTGCAGCAATCTCCTAACTGTTGTCTCTGGCTCTAGTCTTTTCACCAATCAGTTCATTCTGCTTGGGGTAGACAAGTTAATCTTCCTCATCAAATCCCTTTCCTACGCTCAATATGCCAACAGCTCACCCTGTCTAAAGGTTAAAATCCAAACTCTATGGACTGGTTTTCAAGTCTTTCTTTCTTTCTCTCCCTTTCTCCTTCCTTCCTTCCTTCCTTCCTTCCTTCCTTCCTTCCTTCCTTCCTTCCTTCCTCCCTCCCTCCTTTCCTTCTTTCTTTCTTTCTTAACAGGAGTTGAACTGAGGGGCATTCTACCTCCAAGCTACATCCCCAGCCCTATTTTTTATTTTGAAACAGGATCTCACTAAGTTGCGGAGGGCCTTGCTAAGTTGCTGAGGCTAGTTGGGAACCTGTGATTCTTCTGTCACAGCCTCTCAAGTACCAAGATGTGCCATCACACCTTGAGAATAAAGGACTGTCTCTTTTTTTGTCCCTCTGATCTTCCATACTATGCCTTAGAACTAAGACATTCATTTATTGATAGTTGGGCATGGCTATAGTTAAATTCCCATTTTTAGTCATAAGAGTCAAACTTAGTCCTTCCGTCAAATACAGATCACCAGGAAAAATAGCAGTGGCCTCTTATGTAAATCATCTGATTTTCCTAGTGTACAACATTGTTGGCATATCACACAGCAAGAACCCTTAGAGATATGGATAAGACCGCAGGTGGGCACCCAGAATTGTGTGTGTAAGATTATTCATGGTGGCTTATCCCCTAAAAGATTGCACAGTAAGGAGCCAAAGACTAATAAGTAAAGGGAATTTAATTAACTTTTAGTTGTTTTTATTTTTGGCATCCTTAAGTGGGCATAAATAATTTTTAAGAACCTCTCAATTACTGCTGTCTTAGTACTGTCACCTTGACCATCTCCTTACATCTCCATCACCATACCACTGTCCTCACTGCCACTGCAGTAATTTTAAGAAATAGAAGGTTTTAATCTAAGGCCAAATTTGGTGGCATATGACACCTACCCATTATTATTGATGATAATAGACATTGACTTCATAAGGAACGCCACAGGACTCTCTTATAATTCAGTCCAAAGTAGCATTATGCTCATATAAATATAATTTTATATATTAGTAAAGTGCAACTCAGCTATAAACAGGCACTGAATTAAAAACATATTAGACCAGGTTTAAAATATTTAAACTGTTGACATATGAGCCTTTTCATAAAATTAGGAAATATAATGGGAAGTATTAGAATGTCACTTATTCAGGATTGGGGAGCAATCACATGACACATAGCTGATAGATATCTATACAAATAATGGTAAATAAGGGAAATCAAGGGATGCCTTTGAATCATTAGACACATCACAAGGACTGTTTGGTAAGAAAATGGAGTGGGCTGCATTGACCACTGTCTAGGACTTGCCTAGTCGAGATCTTTTTTTGTTTGTTTGTTTGTTACTGGGGATTGAACCCAGGGGCATTTTACCTCTAAGCTACAACCCCAACCCTATTTTCTATTTTGAAACAGGGCCTTGCTAAGTTGCTGAGGCTGGCTTTTACTTTGTGATCCTCTGATCTCAGCCTCCCAAGTACTGAGATTAGAAGTATGTACCCCTGTGCCTTGTTTTGGACTGCTCTAAAGCCAGCAGGCTTGAAAAATCAAATCTAAATTTCCTAGGGAAACTTCCAGTTACAGAGAGCTGATTAAACATACATACATATTTGTCTCAACTCTCCATTGAAGATCCTCTGAAAAGGTGGTAAGGGAATAAAGAAGGAACCAAATAAAGTAGGCAGAGAACAAGAAAAGGGGGTGATGGCAGAGGAGAAATGCAACAAAATTTTTGAAGCTCGAATGGGTAAGTCCAAGGGCCAAATGACTTAGCAGATCCCAAAAGAAATGAGACTTGAGTCTACAGTGGGGGAAACCAACAAGGATCATGACAGTTCATACCCTACCAGCCTGAGGAGGCCCAGGATCTAGAAGTTCCTTAAGCACCTCTGAAGGTGGTCATGAGGGGAAGGATTGTAAATAGGAGGCTTGGTGAAGTCCTTTAGAGATAAACCAATCTCCCCAACCCCTTCCCCACTAGAAGCAGATTAGACATTTTTATCTGAATATATTTAATGATCAAGAATTTGGTGACACCAGTTGGGGTATTTATGAGACAGAAACAAGGGGAATGAAGTGAAAACATGCAGGTTGAAGAATGACTTCTCCAACCTTCTTATTTTTGCTCTCAGAACACCAGAATCCTGTGTTTTACCTCTCAGGAGGGCATCTGGAGGATTCTTCTCTCATAAAATTTGTCACAGCAACTGGCCATTGGAGGTCCCCTAAAAAGGAAAAGAATGAAGCAAGGCTAAAACTGTAAATGGCAAGGAGACAACAGTCACTCCTAGGAGCCAGGCAGGGGAATGTCAAGTCACGTTGTGGTTTAGACAATGTTCTTGTTATTGTTGAATATATGGACATGGTTATAGGGAGGTCTTGTGTTGTCTGATCTGTTGTGTTTCCAGAGTAGGTTGTCTAGTGCTGGTGCTCTGTAAAAGTGTTCACCTTCCACAGGAGAACACTAAGGTGTGGCTGGGAGTGCCAGGCCAGATCCTGATGGCAGGGAACCTTTTCTTCTTTTTAGGTGTCTTTGAGAGCTTCAGAGTGTGGGAAGCCTTATGTCAATTCCTCTCTAATTCTACTTGAATTTACATTCAGTTCAAGCAAGACTTATTTGTCCAGTGCTGATGGACTGTGTTTAAAAGCTCTGTATTGCTACTCTTTCCTGAAAGCATCCTTGGTCTTGCCTGACCCTGTCCTGGACAAGGTCTTCATAACCCAAGATCACATGAGCCTGATCTACCCTGACCGCTTCTATTTATTTTCATGGATAGAGACAAACAGTTCCTTTCTGTATAAACATAGAGCTGCCCTCTCGTTAGCCCCCTTAAAAGCATTTTTTTTTTCATCTGAAAATGTTCACATTTAATATCGCTGTGAAGCCAAGGCCTTCAGAGACAGAAATGACTAGCCAGTCTTCCTGTCACTAATTTCTCCTGAGTCCAGTCCATCTTCTCTATCACCAGAATTACTTTTAAATTTCTATTTTGTGTAGTCTCTGCTAGTTACTTCCCTTCTCCTCCTGGGGAGAGGGCAAGTTCCCTATCATAACACCCCAGGTCCTCTCAATCCATCCCCAGCCTACCTCCATAGCTTCCTTTTCTCCTAGGCGGTTGACCCTCCCGTACTCCCAGGTACTTCCCCAGCTGGAGGTCACAGAATTACTCCTTTCTCTAACGTGCCTGGCTCAGAATCCATCTTTGAAGCAGTGTTAGTACCTCCTTTTCTTTCTCTTACTTCACTTATTTTCACATATGCAAAACTTCCCAAGTCTCGCTGGGCTGTGACTGTGATCTGTTTCCTCAATGGCAGGTACAATGTCCAGACATTCTCAGTGCCCGACAGGAGGCCTGGCACAGAATGTTGGCTCCAAGAAAACCTGTATAGAGAGCATTCCTTCTATCTCATTCTCCTGTGGTACCCTACTTCTAGCAGATGGACATCACTCACTTCCAAGGTGGTCCATCTGAACTTTCAACAGTTTTCTTTCTTATTTCAGACCCAGATCTGTCTCTCTCCTAAATCTCATGCCTTGTGAGTGCTTGAAGTCAACGTGTATCCTCTTTGCCTTTGCTTTTGCAGGAGAACTCTTGCTTGGACTTTTGCTATCCTGGTCTTTCCTCTGCACACATCCCAATGTATGTACAGTCTTCTTGGAACATGAAGGCCAGAGATGGATGCACATTTCCAGACATGATTTGAGTCATTCAGAGTAAAGAAGAACCATCAGTTCCCTCATTTTAGCCCCAAATCCCATTAAATTATTTGATCCCATTGCCATTGAGTTTATAGTCAATTCAAATGCTCAGTCTCTGTTTTTTTTTTCCCCTGTTTGGTAAGTGTTGCAGCTGCTAATTGCTAATTCATACTTCTCATCTTAACTTGTACGATTGATTTTTTGGACCCATGGGGGAGAGGCTTGCTTTCATCCCAGTTACATTTCATCTTGTTATATTTAGCTCATTATCTTATCCTTGGCAAGGACTTGTTGCGTACCAGTTCTCTCCCTGATTAGCATCAGTTGAAATTTTTGATGATCATACTCTGTGTACCATCTTTCAAATTTATATGGATGCTAAATAGGATTGGGTTAAGGTCAGAACTCATACTCTCATTCCTCCATCCTAAGTTTCTTTTTCTTTCTCTCTTATATTCTTTCTTCCCTGCCTTGTTTCAAAAAGTTGCAAGACTGCTCCCTAGGGCCCAAATTCCTTCCGTGATGATAGTTATCCAAATCAGCCCCTTTCAGGACATTCAACTGGTTAAGAATTCACCCAATGGTTCTGGCTTTGCATCCACTGTTTTTTGTCAAGTTTATAGGACATGATAAGATATAAGCTCTCCCTAATTTCAGATTTATTAGGCCTATCCTTTTCTAGTATATTTGGTATATTGCAATGTTGTCCTGGAGATGTATAGGCCTGTTTTCTGTTGTAGGCATTCATAGTCCATCCTTCTAGCATTCTGTTCTGGAATCTTCTTTGGAAGAGATAACATCTTTTTTCTACAATCTTAATGATATGACACATTTCCTGTTTTTTAAAAAAGAAAATGCTAGTATCTGCTAAATATTGTAAGTAGTAGTTGTACAATGAAAATTTCCTAAAATATTTGTTTTGTCTATAGAAAGTAAGTCTAATTTCAGCTAGTAATTCCATAAACTTAAGACACCTCATGGGGAGCCCACCAAGGGCTGACTCAAGACTTTGATCATATTCAGTGACTATCTCAGCTCTTTGGCCCCTATTGCTATGGCAATGTCCTTCTTCCTTCTTTCCCTACCTGCTGTAATTCAGAGCTTTGAGGTTACTGAGCACTTCAGTGAAAAGGCAGATCTGGTTCAGGGAATAGAACCTAGGCCTGAGAACCATAAGTGATCCTAGTCCATGATCTTAAATCAGCTTTTCCATCCATGAAATATATTTCAGGATGTTTAAAATGAGCCTGAGTATCCTGATCTAACCCAAATCTATGCCAATGTATAGAATAATCTAAAGGAATTAGCTAGGAGAGTTTGACCCTCTTCCCTATATCTTTTGGGTTGCTGGCCAATGGTGTTCTCTTTTCCTGGGAGAAAAGCTTCAATGATAACCTGGCCTCAACAGTGGAGATAGATTGTAGGCTTGTAGAATGATAGATTTAAGCAAAGAGGTCTGAAGTACTTGCAAAATCAGTTCAAGATATCGCCTCCTATAAGAAACCTTTGCAGAACTCTTACTAGGCTGGGTTAAGACTCAGAGCATCTTAGGAACATCTCTGTCTCTGCCCTGACTACGGCATTTTGAAATGACATTCTTGACATGTTGGTCTGCCCACATTATACCCTTGATCCAAGGGTCGAGACTGTCATACTCATTCTTGTACCCCAAGCGCCTAGTACTGTGCTTGGCATGGAGCAGGGCTTTGACAAATATTTACTAAATGTAATGGAGCAATTTCTTAAGGCTCTTAAGTTCATAATGTCCACTGTACATTCTGTTTAACTCCTCCTCTCTCTTAATTTTAAAAGGCCAGATGAAATTTAATACATTATTTCAGATTCATGAACACTTTGCTCATTACATTAGTCTTGTTAAAGGAGACCATTATTCCAGAAATCTCTTTAGAAAAGAGCTCTTTGTCATTGCAGAGTTTTCCATGAATTGTCAAAGCTCCAGAGGACAGGGGATACCATACTTTCTGCTTTCTTAAGATTCCAGAATGCTAACGAGGAGGGAAAACCTTAGACATCATCTCATCAAATCCCACAGTCTGAGAACAAGAAAGTCAAGCTCAGGGATTTTTCCAAAGACACACAGTAAGTGGCAGAGTGAGGACCGAAGCCCAGGCATGTGACCCTAATGCTCTTTCTGCCACTGTCCATCCCACCCCATAAGACCTGATTACCAACTTTTGGCCTGTCTGTCCCCTTCCAGTTGTAGACTGAGCTCACTGCTAGGACCAGTGGCACAGGGTGCAGAGGCTGTGGGCTGGGTAGGCCTCCCACTGGGGAGCAACTGCCCTGGTCGTGTGGGACGTGGGACCTAAGGGACAAAGTGAGACTCCCTGCTTGGCATCCTCCACCTGGCAGCCACTACAGGTGGCTGTCATAGGGCTACTTAAGTGTCCTGTCATTGATTTTTGCAGGGAGACTTGCTATCATCCTTCCAACACAAGGAAGAGGGAAGGGCTCATAGCAGACCTTTGTCAAGAGCAGCAAAGGCACTGCTGGCTGGTGTAAGTGTGGCAGCCATTGGTGGAGCAGCTCTGAAGGCTGAAGGGGATGAAGGTAAATGTCACTGCCAGAAGCCCTCCTCAAGGTCAGGCACAGCCACACAGGCCCCGGACTGGGCTCTCCAGGGCCTTTAACACACTAACAGGACAAGTGTCGCAGGCCATATTCCTCCCTCTAAGGAGCTGGTCTGGATGCATCAATTTTAGATTCCAATCTATACCTATACCCCTACCTAATGGAAAGAGGCAAGCCCAGCCCTCCACTCCCAGGAAATGCAGATCTCTCGTGGTACACTGGGGCCTGGGACGGGTCAGGATCCTCCAGTTCTTTTATGTATCCCTTCTCTTTCTTTCAAGCATGCCAAGCCTCTCTTGGGGGTTTCTTTTTCGTTTTCTTATGTCAGCTGCCATTTATAAGCCTGTCCTTTCCCAACAGCCTTGGTGAGGGAGGTGTTCAGTTCTCCACAGTGGGGTGAGCAGCAGCCATGGATCTGTCACCCAGGCTGCAGAACTTGCCTTCCAGCCTCTTCTCTTTTCTTCTCCTTTTCCTCATCTTGCAATGATGGTGGAGGTGGGGTGCTATAGCATTGTGAGGTTTGGTAGAAGAAGGATTTTTCCTAGGGTTTTTCCTCTTCCAACAAGCTCTGCTACAGATGATATTTTTGTTGTATTTTTAAAATAATGATAATAAATCTGGGCATGGTGGTGCATACTTGTAATCCTAGTACTTGGAAGGCTGAGACAGGAGGATCGCAGGCTTGAGGCCAGCCTCAGTAACTTAGGGAGGTCCTCCATAACTTAGTGAGACCTTGTTTCAAAATAAAAACTAAATTGGGCTGGGAGTGTACCTTAGAGGTAGAAAGCCCCTGGGTTCAATCCCCAGTACCAAAAAAAAAAAAAAAAAAAAAAGATAATGAACTTTTGACTTCTTTGTACATAGAATTCCTGATCCCTGTGTGGAGCTGTAGAATGAAGAAGTGGCATAAGAGAATGGCAGGAAGGCTTGGGAGCTGGGAGGATTGCTGTGTTTGTCGTTTGTCGCCCAGCCTCCAACTCCTTTTGAGGTGTCTTCCCTCAGCTCTCATAGCAGGGGGCAGGACAGGATGGGGCTGGTGGGTGGGAGGCTAGGCTGGCCCGGGGATGCCCTGGGGAGTAAGTAAGAGAATGCATGTGGATGCTGTGACATCACACTGTGGTGGTGGGCATGTGTTTGACA
>PVLC010013662.1:0-12500 GCA_004027655.1 Graphiurus murinus | reverse complement strand
ACTCTGATTCAGGAAGTCTGGTATGGGGACCTAAAATCTTCATCTTAAAAAACTGATTCTGCAATTCTGATACAGGTAGTGAGTCCAGTGATCATGCATTTAAACACAAAGAAAACATCACCTGGAAAATAAAGATGTTTATACTTTTGTTAAGTAGAGGAAAACTACGAAAGAGGCACCAATTAACTCCATTAGTTATATGAAGAGAAGATACAGAATTAAGTTAGGAAAAATAGACTTCCAGGATTCAAATGTTGCTAGCTTTCAAAATATTTTGCCGTCTTTATTAAACAACTTCTTGTGAAAGTGTATGCAGAAGCAATCCTGGGGCCCACCTGTGATCATGCCTAGCACATTGAGAAAAGCCTATTGAGAAACAGAAAATAGAATGGTGGTTGCCAGGGACTGGGAGGAGGAAGCAATGGGAAGTTGTTTAATGAGCATAGAGCTTCAATTTTGTAAGACGAAAACATTCTACAACAATGTGAATATACTCAACATTACTGAACTGTACACTTAAAAACAGTTATGGGCTGGAGCTGGAGCTCCGTGGTAAAGCACTTGCCTAGCACACACAATGCCTCGATTGTGTGTGTGTGTGTGTGTGTGTGTGTGTGTGTGTGTGTGTGTGTTTGCCAGCACTGCAAAAAAACAAACAAAAAAGTTAACAGGGTGAATTTTATGGCAATTTTAAAAAATGGAAAAAATCATTTCATTCTTTCTCTTCTTTGCTTTCTTCCTCCCTCCCTTCTTCCCTTCCTCCTTTTTCTTTCTCTTTCTTCCTTCTCTCTCTCTTGCTTTTGCTGTCTCTCTTCTTTTTACACTAGTAAAATAAAAATATAACTTTGTGGGCAAAATATTCCAGAAATACGTAAATTATAATCTTCCTTCTTTTCTCCAGGCATAAAAACTTTGCTATTTGAAGTGCATTTTCCCCACCCTTTAACTGTAGATTTACATAATACTCTTGCATGTGCACACAGACACATGTATATATACAAACATTCATATACATATGTGTACATATATAAACAAAACATAAACATATACATATATATATAAACACAGACATATATATATATATATATATATATATATATATATGTGTGTGTGTGTGTGTGTGTGTGTGTGTGTGTTTCATTTTAAATGGGCCTGGTCTTTATTTGTCACTCTAGAGCTGCCTTTTTTGCTTGAAGAAGACCTAGGGTTTGTTCTGTTCCTTTCTTCAAGACACCAGAGGACTCTTAGCCTTACTCTAATTCCACCACCACTACATTTTCTGAGACAGGGCATACAGATAGTTTCTGGAGATGCTTACTGGCTCCACAGGTAGAAAGAACACAGTGGCTACCACTCCAAGCCTTTAGTGGCTGATCTGAAACTTGGGAGTCCTAGTGCTGGGCAGAGTGGCAACATCAGCACCGGAGCCAGATCATTGGCAGCAGAAGGGTTTTCTGTTGGATGCTACCCATTTCCATCAGTGCACTGGGCTCCTGCACAAAATGCTGTCTACTACCACATGGGGTGGCAGGGACCTAGGGAAATGGTAATCGGAGAAAGGGAGCAACTGGGGGGCAAAGGGCAAATCCTATCTGGGAAGAATTACCAGCCAGGCTTTACCACCTTTATAAAATATGAACAACCATATTGATCTGAAAAAAAAAAAAAAAAAAACCTCACCCTTTTAGCCTTTTCTAAATTGAGATGATAGCGCTGTTATGCATTAAAAGATGTTACCAGTCCCACCGAGCAAGTATGGTCTTATACCAACTAATATCTGCTAAAATGTACCTGACTGCATTGGAAATGTTGCAGCAGATTGGTATAGCTGGGAATAATGAACCGCTGCACCCCATTGAAATGTAATTACACAGCCCTCTTGTTCTTAAACCTATAAGGTGAAAGAAAGATGAATAGTGAAAGTAAAAACCACTGACCCTTCAAACTTTAATTTACGTTATGCATTTGCTCGCCCTTCTGATAGGTTTTAGAAAGGTCATAATTTAGGGTATTTTGCAGTTGATAAATGATCTGTATGTTTGTGTTCACACGCACCGATTGATTTGTTATAGCCAAAATATTGTTTCTATAACAACCCAAGGGCCCTTAACTAGACAAACCGCAAACCGGAATCCAAGGGGAGGCAGAGGGAAATCTGGACCTGCCTTGAAGGGGCTGGCCCCTGCCTGGAGACTCCAGGATGATGGAGTGGAGGGCATGGGGAGGATGCAGGGACGAGATTGTGGGAGGAGGAGGTGGTGGCCAGAGCAGATGGAGCGGTGGCTCTGGGTCTTGGCAGGCCAGCGGTCCCAGTCTCTCCAAAGTCTCTCCACCCAGCGTGGGTGGCTTTCACTGAAGCTGAGGCAAGTCTTATCAAGACTTTCAAGTTGAGCTCCCCTCGGTGCCGAGTAAGCCAGTGGGGTTGTTAGGGCAATTTTCCCGCCTTTCCAGTCTTGGAAGAGGCTCCTGTTTCCGGGCCCAGTTGATGCATTATGCATCAGGGCTGCTTGCAACTGACAGCCCCTCAGCCAACGTCGACTTGAAAAGCAATGGTGCTAATCAAAGCCGACACATTTGAATGTCCAGACACACACACAGAGAAATTTACTAATCAAAAAGTGTATTTCCTAGGGCTGTCTCCAGAGAAATCCGCGGGAAGAAATTGGAATAATTTATTAGCTTACAAGTTTTCGTTGACAGTTAGCCCAAAGCTATTTATCTCTGTAATAGAGAACGTCTCCAATGTGGCAAAATTGACCAAATCAAACAGCTTTGATCAGAAAATGAATCTGGCAAGCCTGCCTGTCGGAGGGTCCCAGGAGAAAGGGGGGAAACAAACAAAAAGATTTAACAAGTGGTCAATAGGAGAAAGAGAGCAAGAGAAAGGGATGGGGAGAAGAAAAGGGCGAGGCAGAAGGAAGTAAGTGGAAAAAAGAATTCTGCAAAGCCACAGCTTGGGCTCTGGAATGAATTGTTGAAGAAATAAATGATGTTTCACATCATAACATTTAACATGGTGCTTGTGCATTTTCTGAGCCCTGCAGCCCAAACTGAGATGTGATTTTTATGGTAACAAGATGATGACAAACTGCAGAGGGAAGGGGGCTTGTTGCTGCTGCTTCTACTGCTGAGGAAATTAGCACAGGGAAATCCAGAGAAATGTTGCTGCCTCTTCTGGCCTCAGGATCAACATTAACCATTTCTAGGTCACGGTGATGCCAACTTTACCCAGTTGGCCTCAGTGGGCATGAGGGACTTGCCCCTCAGTGCCAAGCTGGCTTCAGGGGGAGGCACTGTAACCATATGTGAGTCTGAAGATAGGGCCCACATGGAGGCTCCCCTTTTCCTCCTCTCTTGGGAAGTTCCAGGGAGATGGAGTGGGAGCGACCCACTGGGTGGGAGAGTGCACCATGAGCGCCCTGCTTCCTACCTTCAGCTCGCCTTTCAAAGTATACAGGTACATACACTACAATCAGGTAAAAGTACCAAATGCAACATTGAAGTCTTGTGGCCATGGATGGATCCGATAATTAAGAACTGAGGACCCACAGGACAATGTGGTGTTAGTTTACATACTAACTTAGGTCTCTATCATATAGTTCAATCAGTTACCTTCCAATCCCAGCTATCCTCTGCCATGGCCAATGTATTCCACCTGCTAACACCCAAGTGCTTCACTGTATTCAACAGCCAAAGAATTAGAAGGATGCTCCAGGACCCAATGCATTTGTCCCCAAACAAGTGCTATAAAACCTGACATCAACCTCACCACACACTCTGTTCTAGAGAAGACATTGTAGAAGTTCCTTGGTTTGAGATATATTAGAAAAACCACAGTGAAAAATTGGCAAGAGTATTTGTCAGTAAATAAAAATTCTAAAATATGAAGAAATGCTATCATTGCAGCACTCTCTGGGCTAGAATTGTTTAGTGAGGACATTGTTGGATGAAGACTTGAGAGGTTCACATGTTGACTTGAAAGGAAGCACCAGTTTTGAGGTCTGGAGCCCAGATGGGACAAAGACAAGTGTCTTGGGGACACACGTTCCTTCTCTCTACAAACCATGTGCTTTGGCCTGGATTATTATTCCCTGCATAGCAAGGACCCTGAATTTGATTCCTAGACGTGCAAGACGAAAGAAAAGAAAAGGAAAGAAACACTGCATTGTAAATTAACTCCTACACAAATATTAGAGGTTATTAGCACTGTTTTGTCCTGGAGAAGGAAGAGGATCAAAAATTTCACTTGATCAACCAAGTCCAACTTAACTGGGAAAGATTCATGCAATGAAACCAAGCCGCACACTCTGAGAGCCGGCCTACCAGCTATGATTTATGCATTTTTCCTACTAATGGCCATTATGCCTCTGAGAACTGAGTCCCAACCTCATAAGAAGAGGCTGGCCCAATTCTCCTTTCTTCTAGTGATTGCCTTTTTTCAGCCACGTGCCTGTCCTCAGACAGTTAGGGAAAAGATATAGTCATCTTTAAATCCTTTCGGGCTTCCAATTCAGGTTTAAGTCCCCATGTCTGATCCATATGTCTGTGTATTCTTGGAGCTTTAACCCCTGGCTAATTGAGTACTAAAGGTGGATCAGCAATTTTGCTTGATCAACCAAGTCCAACTTAATCTGCTCTGTAAAAGGACTTAGTGGACAGTATCTGAAAGTGAAAGTCTTTCTAAACCACTCAAACAAAGACAATCGACTTGATTTTGTTGATATTTTAGAGGAGTGTAGGGAAAGTAATATTTTGGCCAGTCTTGGATTTGTTTCTATGACAGCAAATAAGGCAGCTTATCTTTATTTGACTAAAATTTGCAATCTGGATGTCAGCTTTGTGCAGGATAATGGGTTAGCTTGGGCCTTTGGATCAGGTCCTCCCGTGAATGCATCAGAATTGGCTCTCATTGACAAGAATTACATGTTAATACCATCCTGACATAGTGACTGTCATTCACCACAGTTACACCATGTCTCAAAGCGGTTTCCCTTAGAGCTGCTCTCTAAAGCAATCGGTCAGCTGATCCACGCTTATGCTCTTGCTGGGAGAAGCTTTGCCATGCTGCTGTGGGCTGCATCTTTGCTCTAGTCTCTCAACATCCCACATACTGCCTGGTTGGGGCCTCTGCAGTGTTGGTGTGTGGTCCTCCCTTGGCAGTGGAGAATTCTATTCAACAGTATGGAGGTATGACATGCTGGGAATGTGCCAGGAAGCTCCTCCAACGAATCAGGTCCAAAATGGGGTAAGACTGCTCAAGATTTCTTATAGCTAGGTTTCTGCCTCTTCCACTTTGCAATATACTAAATGTGTAAGAGCCACTGACTTTCCAATCGCAGAGTCCATTTAAATAAGTCCTAGTATAACAGATAGAATCCAGCATTAGAGACACAGAGTGAAGGCTTTGAGAATTCATGAGGAAGCTAGGTGCAGTGGCACACATCTGTAATCCCAGTACTTGGGAGGCTGAGGCAGGTTCGAGGTCAGCCTTGGCATCTTAGAGAAACCCTCAGCAACTTAGTGATATGCTGTTTCAAGATTAAATAAATAAATAAATAAATAAATAAGGCTGGGAGTGTAGGTCAGAGATAGAATGTCTCTGGGTTCCATCCTCAGTACCAAAAAAAAAAAAAAAAGGATTAATGAAGATGCCAGGCACAGTGGTGTACATCTATAATTCCAGCACTTGGGAGGCTGAGACAGAGGATCTCAGGTTTGAAGCCAGCCTCAGCAATTTAGCAAGAAACTATTTCAAAATAAAAAAAGAACAGGAGGTGTAGCTCAGTGATTGGGTTCAAACCCCAGTTACACACACATTTATTTTTTGTGTGACAAAATAAATAAGTAAATAAATAAATAAATAAGAATTTATGAGGAAAAAGACTGTAGCCCATTTACTCAAGGTACTCCCAAGGTCTTAGCTATGTAATTTTGTCAAATATTTACATAAGCAATAAACAAAAAGTCTTAGGAACCAAATACTCAAACTAACAATTCAGGAATTTCCATGTTGGATCCGGAGGATCTGGAAATAAGTTTTTCTTGAAAACTGCCCTAATGCTGCCTGCTATTAAATGAACAGAGTTAGCAGAAAGAAAGAGCTTTGAAGGTAAGGAGGGTTTAAGAAGAAGAGAACCAGACAGCGATTTGGGAAGCCATTTTCCTTAGAAACTGCTGTATGATTTTTTTTTCACAATTAATTTTTTTCATAAATTTCATCTACCCATAGGATTAGGTTAAGGCTGGAATTTGTGGCATTTTCCTCTGCTTAACATTAAATTGGGAATTAAAAATGACATTCTCAAAATCCCAATCTTTCTCACAAACCCCGCCTGTTTTCATAAAAGCACAATTCTATATATGTCATGTATATGCCACTAGGCGTTCAACTAGATTCTAGGTGTTCATATTTCTTTTGGCCTTAAAGATTCTACTTCAAAGCCATCAAATTAACCAAGATGTTTAAATGGCCTCTGTTTGCTTTAATTATATACTTATATAGATGATAAGAAACTAATGTATATGGATAAGAACCTAATTGAAAGGTAGAACACACCTGTCCTACAGCTTGGCACGGGTGGGGACTGACGGATGCCCCAGAAACACATCTACCTTTTAATGGGGTCAACAGGTGCTCCTGAAAATGACAGGAAGTTAATTTTCCCCTAAGATTTGACTGTATTTCAGAGGTTTGTCTTAAATAAAAACTGGACACAGACTTTTCTGGATCAGGTCATTATTGCTGGCGAAATCACAATAGTTCATTATTTGTTTATTTATTTTGTGGTGTTGGAGACCAAGGGCCTCACGCATGCTTTACCACTAAGCCGTACCCTAGTCCCAGTTTATCAATAATCGTGTTCTGAATAAAATAAGTCTACCTCCAAACCTTGCTTTTGAGATTGCAAATCAGGCACCCTTTAAATGGAAGATTCACAAAGAGATTCTTCCAGTTACTTAGCTCTTCCTAACCAGAGAAAAACATTAATGTACTTGTTCTGTTTAGTCCTGGCCCCCACCTCCACCCCAGCATCCTCTTTTTACTCTGACAGTTGTACTTGTCCAGTGGGAATTGAGAAAGTGGAGAAGGTCTCCCTTTATACCTTTCATCTATGAAAGATCCCAAGTTTTAAAGAACTCCAAATATTCAGACTCACAGACCCCATGAGATTTTGTACAGCATAATTCCTTCAAAGAAGACCCAGGGGATCTGGGCAGGAGTGTTAGGGTTTTCTTTGTTTTTGTCCTTGGGCAAGACTGTACACATAGGATTAACCAATAAATTATCCTCTGCCCCCAACAAACATTTTTGAGCTTTACTGAGATCTGCCTCAGAAAGCTAATGCTCACAACGGTTCAGGCAGGCTGAAACTGTTACCCTACTTCACAGACAAAGGGCCAGAAGCTCAGGAGGATCCAATGATGTGCCCGGGGTCACACCTCCAGCTCAGAGAGAGCTGCGAGGAAAACCCGTGTCTCTCTGACTCCAAGTCCACTCTGCCAGCTACCCTAAGGGAACAGAAAAGAGGTCCTGGTTTATGTATATGAGTCCACTATTGGGGATTGAACACAGGGGCCTATTACCTCTGAGCTACACCCCAACCCCATTTTATTTTATTTTGAAACAGTGTCCCCCTAAATTACTGTGTGCTGCCCTCAAATTTGCCAACTTCCTGTCTCAGTCTCCCAAGTACTGGGATTACAGGTGTGTGCCACCATGCCCAGTGGTCCTGGCTTATTCTTAACCAGACATTTATCTTTACTCTTTGCTTTGGTCATAAACACCCACCATACTGTGGCCTATCCATCCTGGTTGTACTTGTAATAGTTAGAAAAGACTAGTTATACTATGCAATACAGTCTTACTCATGCTACATAACCAAAGCAAACTGACTGGGGGCTGTGCTTACTATAAGCACTCAGGAACTCAGGATGTTAGAAACTCTATCATCTTATTATTAGATCTTGTTAAGTCTGCATCTCAATATCTTGCTCCAGGATTCAACTCCACAGGGGAAGAGAGCACTGCATATTGTACAACGTGGCTCTTTAATGCTATGTGCCCTCCCCAAACTTCAAGCAGCTCCTTCTACAGTCCTGCAAGAAGAAAACAACTGGAAATTTTAGAGAGCTCCAGTCATGTCGAAAACAGTACTCTTGGTCAGAAGGAGGAAGGGGCACTGGGCTGAGAGTCACAAGGCCTTCATCCTGGTACTGGCTCTGCCACTTGATGAGCTCCACGACCTCGTCTTGTCACTTAACCCCACTGGCCTCCCACATCCTCCTCTGCAAATGGAAGTTTAGAATAGATGGTCACCTCTCTGATTCTGTACCCAAACAAATCCATTACCTTTGCTAGATCTCAGAGCCCACACACTTGGGAGCAGGTCGCTGGGGTCCTCTCCATCTAGAGCCAAGGGCACAGGGAAGAAGACGCAGGGCACTGTGGAAATGGACTCATTTGTGCACACATTGGGGAGGTGGCTGGAGGCCACAGTTCCTAGAGTGCTGGGATCGTCCGCACAAGCATGATGAATGTGTCAAGGATCCGCGTCACACATACACTTTGTTAACTCGCTCTGACAAAGGCATTTTAGTTTTAACTGCTTGTGACAACCACTCACAGTTCACTCGTAAATGTGCCCAACAACCAGGTGTTTCCTGCTTTATATAATACATGCATTCCTTTTAAGAAGTAGCATATAAAATAAAATTTAAAACTATAAAGTCACTGTTTGGGTATATGGGAAATCATATTGGTCAAGGGAATCCAATGACAAAACTGTTTTAAGAAAAGGAAAAAAGAATATTCCTAGTTCTACGTTTTCTCTAAGATGCTCATTGATAACACCCAGATTCTCTGGCAAAGTAAGAAAAGTACAAAGACATTTAAAGATATCTGTGAGTGAATGGATAATGCTCAGTTGTCTATCTGTGGTTGACATATGCAAATTGTAAACTAGTAATGATACCTTATATGTGAACAGCACCTTCTAGTTAAAAAGCCTTACATTTACCTGAGGAAGGAGAAGAAAGAGTATAAATTTAGTGTCAGACTGGAGTTCTATTTCTTACATCTGTTTCTTAGTCTCTTTGAGCTTGGACACATTATTTCACCTCTTGGGCCCTCTAGTATTTCATTTGTGAAATTAGAGCAACGGCAACTTCTCAAGATTGTTGAAGGGTATCATGAGAGTTGCAGGCCTGACATGGAGAAGGCTCTCAATACAAGGTATTTCCCTCCTTTTTTGATGAAGCAGAAAAAGGAAGCATCATGATCCCCATTTTACAGATGAGGAAGCTGAGGCCCAGAGAGATAAGAGTAGCTTACCCATAGCCTTGCCAATACAGGACTGGAGCCCTGACTTGTGTCTGACTCTCCTTAGCACACCATCTCACCAACCTCCATGGGGAGGAGTGGCTGGGCACTGCAGATAGTTGTAGAGAAGGTATCTAGCACATGATTTAGGCCTGACGTGCATTGCCTTCTATGCATTGTTCTGTGTGACTTTTTATTTTTTGCCTGGGCTGGTCATGCCCTGAGAGGCAGGGCCAGGGCTGGTACTCCCCTTGCATCTGAGTCTGCGTGTCAGTGGTGGGTGTTCTGTGAGTTCTTAGCTACCAGCCACATTTCAAGTTCTTGCAAATCTGCTCAGCTAAGTAGAACGCAATAGTACATTTAATCATTAAGAGAAGACCTTGTTTTTTAGGAACTTTGTCATCTGAGTTTGACAATTACAAAGGGCATAATCATTCATTTTAGGGTATTGTAGGAACATAAAAATACCACCTAAGATGCTGAGATGATTAAGTGTTCATATTTGTAGGGCCCATCTCTTCCTCCTCTTCCACGTGGTGCTCAGTAGTCAGTCATGTCCTGAATAGTGACATTCTTCTAACAGAGAAAAACTGAGAACCTACTGGGGAGAAGGCAGGGACCTGGGCTCTGGGCTATGTCTGTGAGACAAGCCTGATCCCTGACCTCATTGAATTTATGGGAACAAGGTTATCATCAAGTGGATACATAAAATATTTATTTATTTATTTTTTGTTGTACTGGGAATTGAATCTAGGGTCATTCTACCTCCAAGCTATACCCTCAGCCCTAAATTTTTATTCTTTATTTTGAAACAGGGTCTTGCTAAGTTGCAAAGGGCCTCACTAAGTAGCTGAGGCTGGCTGTGAGCCCAGATTCTCTAGTCTCAGCCTCCCAAGTACTGGGATTACAAGTATGTACCACCATACCTGGCATTTATTTATTTATTTATTTATTTATTTATTTATTTATTTATTTATTTATTTAGGTACTGAGGATTGAACCTATGTACATTCTACCTCCAAGCTACACATCCAGACCTATTTTCTACTTTTTACTTTGAAAGGATTTTGCTATGTTTCTGAGAGTCTCATTATGTTGCTGAGGCTCGCCTTGAACCTTCAATCCTCCTGTCACAGCCTCCCAAGTACTGAGATTCAGGCATGCACTACCACATCTGGCTATGTAAAATATCTATAATTAAAAATTATGAAAAATTAAATGAAGGAAAAGATGTGGAACTAAGAAATAACACAATTAGGTCTAATTTAGATTAGGAAGGTGAAAAACGTCCCTGTGAAAAAGTGGGTTTCTACTGGGATCTGGCGAAAAAAGTGAGAGAAAGAGCATTCCAAGTGGAGGGATCAACACTGTGGGGGCCCCAACAGTTGGGAAGAACTTGGGATTGAAATGAACTCAGGGACCACAGCTTAGGGAACTAGAGAGATATGCAAGAGGAGATGAGGCATTAGCTGATATCAAGTTTCTTGTAGACACATCAAGTTGCAATTGAAAAAATTCTAAGCAGAGAAATCATATGACTGAACATATGCCCTATTAGACCTATGGTTAAGAGAAGAATAGATTTAATTTACGAATGTATTTTCCAGGCATGGTGGTGCATGTCTATAATCCCAGTACTTGGGAGGACAGTTCAAGGCCAGCCTTAGCAACTTAGTGAGATTCTCAGAAACCTAGGCAAGACCTTGTTTCAAAAACAAATACTAAAAGGGCTAGGGATGTAGCTCAGAGGTAGAATGCTCCCAGGTTCAATCCTTAGTACCACAAAAGAAAAAGATTTAAAAAAGAATAGATTTAATGCAAAGGGGGCAAAAGTAGAAATAAGAGCAGCTGAGAGACTACTGCAGTGGTCCAGGTGAAGGATGAGGGCAGCTTGGACTTGGATGGTGGCAGTGAGATGGAGATGTGAGTGGAACTGTGAAACTAGAGTTAGAATTGATGGCACATGATGATGGACTTTATATAAAGCATGAGAGAGAATGATGCCTACCATACTTCTGGGTGTCTCGATTGATTGAGATTTGGAGGGGGAACAAATAGTCAAGAGGACCAAGGGAGTTCAGGTCTGACCACTCTGAAATGCTGAAGAAGAGGAAGCAGTTAGATGCAGGAGTTTGGAGTTTAGAAACACATTTGGGAGAACTTGACTCACAAGCGGTACTGGAATGGTGGGCTGATGACATTGCTACTCTCGGGGGACAGAGTATAGAAAATGCCGAACCCAGACCTGTGATTTCCTGGAGAAATCAAAGAGAATGAGGTGTCACAGGCACAGGGAAAAATGAGTGTTTGGGAAGGAGGGAGAGATCTTCTGCACTCTGAGATGAAGCCAACCAGGGCTGCATGGAGGTAACTTCTAACATTGACAAGAATGGAGAGTAGAGGTTGGAGGTTGGAGGTTGGAGGTTGGAGGTTGGAGCAGGAAGGAGCCACTGAACTAAGAAAAGGAGATCAGAAAGAAATGGCCTGTATGAGCTTAGGGCCTCCTAAGGGGGAACCAGCTGACAGCAGAGAGGAACAGAGGCTCCATTGGCACTGTAGAGGGAGGAAAAGGGAAGAGAAAAATGCAAAAAGAAGGAAGGGAAGAAAATAGGTATGGGATGGCCAGTCCTTTCCAGGAGGTCGAGACAACAGCGAAGAGGAGCCCCAGATGATATGGGGGCTGTGGCTTCTCCCTCATCAGAAGCCAAAGACTTGCCCAGCCCAGGATGTCATTGTTAAGCTTGTCTTTCTGTAGATCTTAAAGTCTTATCAGTCCAGAGAAGCTTCCAGGTCAGTAGCCACTGATTCAAGGCTAAGACGTCTGACTTTCCTCTCTTCATACTTCCCAACTTCCCACCTAGGTCCGGAGCCAGGAAGGACTGCATCACTTTGATGGGCTGTGGCAAGACTGGAGTGTTCTGCCTTCTCCTGCTCACTCATGGTTCTGGAACTGGAGCCCAGGGGAGAAGAGCCCAAGAAAGGAGTCTTGCCTGGGCAATCTTCACTCCCTGAGGCATGAGATTTGATTATCAGTCTCTTAATATGCATAACAGCAAGCGTTAATATTTGCCACAGAATCATTCAGCTCCCTTTTAAACCTATCTACAATGTGGGGCTCTTTGACCCCCCGAGGTAGGGGGTACACAGCTAACTTCATGCCACTTAAAGATGCCGCCTCCTC
>PVLC010013661.1:0-41281 GCA_004027655.1 Graphiurus murinus | reverse complement strand
AGAGGAAGAACAAGGAGGGAGTTGGGGACAAATTGCAGACAAGGATACAGCTGAAAGCAGGTTCAGTAAGCAATGCTAGCCGACTTGCCATCAGGCAGCCTCGGGTCATTGCGGCAGCTCATGTGGCAAAGGCTTCTTCTCTCTGAACACATGTATATATCTTACAAAATATATCTCTGAACATACACACACAAACACACACACAGACATATATGCTCGCAAGATGTACTATATGTACACATAACATATGTTTCTCTCTCTGTATATATATGTGTATGTGTTATGTATATATATATATTCTACATATATGTTCCACATATATATATTCCACATATATATATATATATATTCCACGTATATGTGTGTATGTATACACACACACACACACACACACACACACACACACACACACTGTGGAATGTATTTTAGAATACCTAGTAATGAATGGTTAGTCCACGTGGTCCAGAGTTCGTTCTGTTTGCTCTAAGATAGTAAGAAGAGGCCCTTGCCCCCTTGTTTGGGAATCAGGAGACTTTCACTGCAGTTTTACTTCTGCTACCTGATTAATGATTTTGGACAAGTCAAATACCATCTTGGGAACTCCCGATGTCTCTTTTCTAAGGCTCTGCTTCCCACACCTGTGGATTTCCACCCTTCCTCGGGAGCCTCTATGGTGCTGGGCCCTGAGGATGCTAAGTCATAAAGTCGGACATGCCTGCACGCAATCCAGAATTGATCCAGGTTTGCGTCAGGTCTTCTCTGCTGAAGAACCTATGGTTCCCTGAACTTTCCAACTGATGGATGAGACTTTCTCCATTACCGTTTGTACATCACGCCCTCCCCTGCCCTCTTCCTGGTATCACCTGCAAAAGGGTGCTTTCATGCAAGATTTTCTAAGCTGCATGGTAATGTTGCGCCTCTAGGGATTTGAATATAGAGGGACGGGCCCTATGTTCTTAAAATCCCCCTTTACTTGAAGGCTCCAGGTAAAATAGGTCCCTTTTGCTTGGTGCTGGGAGTGACATGCGTCCACGGTTTGAGCGCCTGGCTGATGGATCCAGGTTGCTCAGAACATGGCCCCGCTTGGTGTGCTTCAGATTGCTCATTAGTCGTCGGTGTGGGTGCGTCATAAAGGAACAAAAGCCGCCCACGTTGAGGAGCCCGGGGCCTCGTGATGGAGGTGTGACAACGCGTCCTGTCAGCCGGCTGCTCCCAGACGTGAATAAGGAATCGCTTAGACAAAGTGTCCTGTCAATCTGCAGCTGGGCAATTTGCATAAATGAGATTTTTTGAGCAGCCCCAAGCAGGAAGGCCGTGCCAGGGTGCTGGGCTGATCCGAGGAGCACCTCCGTGAGACTACCCACGTCACGGTGGGCCGAGCCTTCAGCTGAATCACCCAGGCAGACCCTCTGGAAATCGCAGGAGTGGGTTAGACAGAACTGGGGCTTGGGAAGGAGAGGGATTCACTGCTTTCTTTGTTTCTTCCCCAAAATGACAAAAGACAGATCACCAATCTATTTGTTGCTAGCTCCTGACCTGTCCACAGGGCACTGTTCGAACCACACATATTTGAAACAGGAAACAGACTGGACAGTTGATCCTCCTCCTGCAAAAATGACATGTGAAGCTAGTTTCCTAGGATAACAAAGCTAGTTAGCCACACGTCCCAAAACACAGTGTCATTTACATTGTGGAAAGAGTGACTACCTGGCTTTCTCCTGTCAATTTCTAGCTCCCTCTGGGAAATGTGTTTTTCATGTCTTAGCTGTCATACGTACATGATATCTGATGGTTTCTTAATCTGTGCATCGCGTGCATTCTGCTCTTGTACCACCTTTTCTCACCAGCTCATCAAAAGTGACACTCGTGCCAGTGATTTCGCAGGGTTTCTGAAATGCAGCGTTTTGGTGGCATGAGCTTTGCAAAACTTGGTCAACATGGAACCTAAAGAGAACTGAGGTCAAGGAAAGCCCTGAAATATGAAGGAACACTCCAGGGATCATCCAGATAAGCGTCTCTCCCAGGCTCCTGGGAGTGTCCGATTTGAAATAGAGAGTAGTGCCATTAAAGACCATGTGAGATACAAGCCAGGTCTGGATGCGGAGCCCTTGCTTCGCGGAGCAAATAGCACGATGGCCACAGAATCAACATCTCACACGTTTGTTTTAGTTGCTTTAAAGCAACTAAGATGTGATGAGGTTCTCACACATCACAGACCTCGCTAATTAAAGGCAGAGTTTCTGGAGGCCAAATGAGTGGTCACGTGAGGAGGCAGAGCTGCCCAGAAATACTTGTTGTTGTTATTGTTTCTCTTAAGGTTAAATGTGTTGAAGCCGGCTGGAGTGAGGAGATCCTGTTACCATCTTCCAGCTCACGTTTCATGTGTTTTTTATTTATTGAAGGAGAAATGCGATGCTGGGTTGGGGGGAAACTTGAATAAAGCCAGCAATGGTCAAACGCAGCAGCAGCTCTTTTGTACAGATTGGAGGGAAGGGGGATGTCGATATCCCATAGTTGGTGTCGGACCAAAGATGAGTGAAGACACAGGACTGTCCCCTTTCCAGGAGGCAGATGCCATGGTGGCCTCCTTGTCCCATTTCAGAAGGAGGTGTTTCTTCATTTTTTAGACCCTTTGCACCAACACATGCAGTCGTGCAGTTGGATTGGCAGCATTAGGTTTTTCCTGAAAGTAACAGACTGGGGAGGCGTGAACAGAGAGCACCCCCACCGTGTGTCTCAATGGCCCTTCGACTCCCTTACCCCCCCACCCCCACCTCTCTACTGCTCCCTGCACTCCCTCCTCACGCCTATTTTGAGCACCCACTGCTAGCTATGCTCAGGGAGCTCTGGGGGTGCTGTGGGGAATTCTGAGTAAATAAGACACCAATGGGCCCTACACTTAAGAACAGGGCAGCATTCCAATTCTTTTCAAGATCCCATGAATATGAAAAATATAGATTGGTTACCTTCTCTACCCAATATATTTAAACATTTAGAGAGTGTCAGACATGCAAAACGTATGCTTTCTTTTATTTCTCCATGGGGGTTATCTCTTAGAGAACCAGTTTTCAAATTTGAAGGCTCCAGAAGAGTAGAAAATGATTATTATCTCTCCCAGCCTGTCTCCAGCACAGTGCCCTGCCCGCCTCCTCTACGCTGGAACTGGGCTGACCAGCAGGAGTCTGGTCACGTGACCAAGGTCATGATACTTTGAGAAGAAAACCCATTCATAGTCTCTCTCTCTCTTCCTCTCCCTCTTTTCCTCTCCCTCCTTCCTTCAACCCTTCATACACACACTTGTTTCTAGTCTGGATATAAAATTGAGAAACTCTTAAAAGCCATGTACTCACTATATTAGCTCCATGAAAGCCCCATCTCTGCTCTGCCTTTTGGTATCCTAGATTTTTATACACATTCATGTTAAAAACTGATGGAATTATCTGTAAATATCAGTACTGCATTCACAAGGATTTGGACAATCTTATTTTGTGAATCGTAAAGCTTGTCAAATTACTCTGATCTCTTTTGTGTGACAGAGTGAAAGTCCTAGTTAGCCAGGGAGGCCAGGGCTTTAGCGCACACTGACCTAGATAGACTTTGTAATTAGAACGTGCAGCAGCACAGCCAAGCAGCAGCCACGGAGGGGAGGCACACAGGCCGGGTTAGAAGTGGCCCTAGGACCAGGCCACCAGGCCAGGCGAGCCGCCTCCTCTCATCTGTCACTGGGTTGATTTTAAGCACTTTGCCTAGGTTTTCTATTTTATTTTTTGAACTACTGGAGATTGAATTTAGGGGCATTCTACCTCTGAGCTATTCCCCCAGTACTATTTTTTATTCTTTATTTTGAAACAGGGTCTCACTAAGTTGCGAAGGGCCTCACTAAGTAGCTGAGGCTGGCGGGGAACCCAGATTCTCCTGTCTCAGCCTCCAGAGTACTGGGATTACAAGTGTGCGCCTCCGTGCCCAGTTTGGTTTTCTGTTTTAAGAAAGGAGAATGAGAGTTCTTTCTTGACTAAACACTTAGTTTTGATTTTGTTCATTCACAATCCTCAGATCTCATGGACTGCCTGTTTAGTTTCGTTAGAGGGAATATCAATGTAGGAATAAAGAGTAACTTGACCGAAGCGCAGGCAGCGGGGAGGCCTGCTCAGCCAGCGCTGTCTGCATCCAAGGGGCAAGCTTGGAGGAAGTCTTACAGGTCCCCGGGAGCCTGGATCCATCTCCACACCATCTTGAATCTAAGAAGCCCTGTTATCTGGAGCTTTATTTAAATGGCAGAGTTTCCTTCCTATTGATTTTGTTCTGGTGTATCTAATTAAAACCTGATTAAAGGCTGGAGTGCTTTGAAAAGTAAGGGGTCTTATTCACAGAAGCATATACATTTAATATGGAAAGTCAATACATTCTGTGAGGTAGTCAGAATCATCCATAGAATCTAATTTTTTTTTTCTGTCTCTTGATGCTTCAGCTCCCAGAACACTTGGAATTAGGCAGGGAGGAATGAGGAAGGGGACAGAGGTGTCAAAACCAACCGGAGAGATGCCCCATGGCACGGGCTGTGACTGTGCCCCTCTAGGGGGGTCTAGGGTCTGGCACAAAGATGGTGCCAAAATCCAGAGGCTCAAGACAGTGAACACTTACCCTCTCGTACAGTTTCTATGGGTCAGGGTTCTGGGAATGGTATAGCTGGGTGCTTCTGGCTCCATGTCTAGTGAAAGTCAAGCCGCTGGTTCAGGCTTCGGCTGTCTGAGCACCTGGTGGGGCTGGACGACCTGTAAGCTCAGGCTCATTGTTATCTGTCGGCAGGAGCCTCATTCCCTGAGTGTGGGTGTCTTCCCGGGGGTGGGAGGGTTGCTCCTCACATAGCAACTGGCTTCCCCCAAGTGCATGATCTGAGAAAACATGGACAGAGAGAGAGAGAGAGAGAGAGAGAGAGAGAGAGAGAGAGAGAGAGAGAGAGAGAGAGCCTTTTATAACCTCATTTCAGAAGTGACACACCGTCACTACTGCCATATTCTGCTGGTCACACAGGCCACCCTAGTTTAATAGAAGGTGGATCACTGGGCTCATCTTGGAGCAAGGATGAGACAAATGGAATTGAGGATCCTTCTAGACCTCTGATTATTCTATATATGAGTTTATCTGGAATATAAGACTCATTCTGCTTTCTCTTTTGGCCTCATTAAACAGAAGTAAGAAAGGTTCAGGTAAGCTTCTTTTTGGAATGAACTACAGATGTCAAATACGCCTCATAATCCAGTGACAGTGTGGTCTCTATGTCTCTGGCCATCGCAGCCTGGGGAACGGAAGGTGCAGGAGGCTGATGAAGTATAAACATCATAGGGGAGGGTGTCGATAGTTTACCAGATGTCTGTGCAGAGTCAAGGCGGGAGGGAACCAGAGTCCCCACGATGGCTGGACCCACGCCCTCTGTATGGTGTGCAAGTTACTGAGTTCTTTCCGTGTAAGCCAAGTAAAGTGGGCCACGCAGCTGTTCACAGAAACAATTTTGGGCAGAGGAACTGAGAGTATTTAAGGGAAAGTCAAGGGGAAGACAGGTCCAAACACTGCTGCAAAGACAATAATCCTTGACGTGTGTGGGTGAGTCCAGGTGAAAACCCAGAAGTCATTCTGCATCTGCTCTCCCAAAGCACCCTTGCACCAGCCCCTGCCCCAGCGACTCAGGCTCTGGCTGGAATCCTGGCACGGAGGGCGGCCTCCTGCCCTGCCAGACCAGGGCAATTGCGTCTAATGCGATGGAGGCCCAGTGAAGGATAAGATTAGTGAGTATGTAAGATTATGTTCCATCCTCTGGCTGTAAGAGGCTTACGCTGCAGTGGAGATCTGTGCAAATGGTATTAACTGCAGCTAATTAGGACCCCTCTACACCGAAGAAATCTGGATTCCAGAAGCGGAGCTGAGAATACTTGGACCCGTTTACTGAATTACAAAGCAGCTTACATTTGCCTGTGGCTCGTGCTTGTTTAAATCCTTAAGCAGGAGAGGTTTTTGAGGAGGATATTCCATCCGGCATGAATAGAGTGACTGTGTACAAATTCCTGGGATTTATCCACTCTCACTGCCCATTCAGTCCGTTTCAAAGGTGTGGGGAGGCCTCTGTTTACTAAACATAATGTATTCTGTTATCTGGACCAAGAACAAGGGATGTCTCTTTACAGACTTGGATATGCTAAGTGCCACCCCCCAGGATGTTTAAAACTGTGTGGGCTGGTGAGGAGCTAGGTAGGTATGCAAATAAAATTTACATTAAAAGTGGTGTTCAGCCTGGCATGGTAGCACATGCCTGTAATCCTAGTACTTGGGAGGCTGAGAAAGGAGGATTGCAGATTCAAAGACAGCCTCAACAATTTAACAAGACTCTCAGAAACCTAGGGAGACCATGTTTTCAAACAAAAATACCAAAAGGCTGGGAGTATGGCTCAGAGATAGAACACCTCTGTGTTTAATCCTTATACAATATCACACACACACACACACACACACACACACACACACACACACATTCAAATCAGTGAGGAAAGGACAAATTATTCAGCAAATTATATTTCAGCATGTTCAATGAATTTGGCATTTCCTGAGTAGTAATTTCCATTTTCTTATTTAAGCAGCTTTTGATTTTACTTCCAGCAGTCCAGGTTCTTTTCGAATGGTGGTATTGCAGCAAGATGCCAAGAATATGCACACGAAAGGGAAAATATCACTGCAAATCTCCGCCTCAGTTTTGAAAATACAATACTCTATGTGGTTTTGAAGTCACAGATGTGGAAGACATAGGAAAAACAAAGACAAAAAAAAATGTTTCTTAGCTTATCTCCTGGGAGTCCATGAAATTTACCAAGAAACCTCCTTTTGCTTGGTTTGTGGACCTTTTCTTCTTAATGTGAGCAATTTTTTTTCCCCCAACAGTTTGCTGCAGGAGTCTAGGTGTATATCCAACCGTGGACTTTAACACCAATATTGCTTACAATTTCTATTTTTATCCAGTCATGTGTTTGTAGGAGTGCTTAAAGACGCCTTTTCGTGATACAAATTTAAACGTATTTATCATCTTCAATAACAGAGTGTTTGTTAATTATCATTAGTATTTATTGAGCAGAGTGCTCAATTATGTCTCGTAAGTCTAGATGTGGGACAGGACGTTCCTTGGAGACTGAGCACGGATATCTGGTCATTGGAAAATTGTCTATTTTGTCATCATTATGAGCTAATATATTGGCATTCTGTGTTGCAATCTGCTGGCTTGGCTTCCACAAGGCCGGTTTGGTTTAAATCAGTTCCCCAGAGCGTTTGCTAAATACTCTCCCTCCTCCGGAGTTGAGACTACAAAAGAGCATTTCATAGCAGGGGTCAGAAACAAGCTCATACTACACAATGAATTAGGCCGGATGCCTATGAAGTTTGAAGGAGACAGCTTTTGGGTGTCATGTGGGGTCACGAAAATCTAAGATTCCACACAACTTTGTTTATCATACTGTAATTATAATACCATAGTGTTATATTCTCTCCTTGCCAATTCTAGCTTTATCCTAATGACTAATTCCTCACCAAATAGACTTGCATATTTTAATAGTCAAGACATATTTACAACAGAAAGCCGTTGTCTATGAATAGCAACCAGTGAAAACAGAAAAAGATTTGTCAGCACAAATGCACCCTCTCTCTACCCTTTAGGAATTCAAAAGCTTCCTTGGTGATTGCTGTAAATTATGGGTTCCTCATCTACCACCTAGTCTTCACATAATTACTGAGTCCTCAGCTACCGTCCACAAACTTTCCATTTGTGGATGCATCTGCTTTGGGATGAGAGAAGTGCACAGGATTCTAAAATAAGAAGAGGAATAATGCTACGAGCTGGAAATGCTCTCATTTTGCAGCCTCTTCCTCTCCTGTGAATGTCACGGTCTTGCTGGGAGACCCTGGCCGCTTCTCTGGTGTCTACAAATGCTGCTGCTGTTTTAAACTGAAGTAGGAGTTGAACAGCAGCACGGAGTCTGAGCCAATAACATAGGAAGTGGAGCTAGCCAGCTTCCAGGGTTGGTGGAGCCATGCTGGTGCCCCTTGAAGCTCATTCCCTAAATGCCTATGGAAATAGGGGTGGATACTTCTCAGTTTTGCAGGTGTTAATACGGGGATCAACTACTCAGGTATAAGGTTTCTCACAAGGATTTTGTAAAGAATATGGGATCACAATAATAGACCCTATTTGATATTTAAAAACTATACACAATGTAAATATATGCAATATATGACATAACATAATATAATAATCACAGATGTGATTATTGTGTGTGTGTTAAACATAACACACCAGGTTTTTAAGATTTTATGATTGGCGGCAGCCTAAGGGAGGAGTCAGGAGTGCCGGCTCGGCTCAAGTCCTGGCTTGGCAGGGTCGACATTTTTTCCTGCTGACTGTTTCCTTCTCCTCATTGGCGAAAGTGACTTGAGATGTGTCGAAGCCCCCAGAGTTCTGGCGTTACCTGTTGTGTGCATACCCCAATGTCATCGTGAGTGTGGAGGAACTTTAAAAGCGTGATGCACTAAAGGAGGAGAAGAATCCCACAGAATCATTTAAAAATTTTTCCAGATGCATTCACAAGTGGAAAATTCGTGGGCGATGGCTGAGGACTTGGTAATTATGTGAAGACAAGGTTGTAGATTAGGAACCCATAACTTCCCAAAATTTTAACTTTTTCCACTTTTAAATTTATATATATTACATACATGTATACATTTAAATTTATATATATTACATATATATAGAAATATAGAGATAGATAGATAGATAGATAGATAGATAGATAGATAATGATGGGACCCAGCGACATTCTACCTCTGAGCTACACCTCCAGCCCTTTTAATTTTTTATTTTGAAACAGAGTCTCACTAAGTTGCTGAGGCTCTTGCTGAGTTGTTGAGGCTGGCCTCAAACCTGTGATCCTCCTGTCTCTGTCTCCCAAGTACTGGGATTTCAGGTGTGTATCACCATGCCCAGCTGAGGCAGAACATATTTTGGATTCAAAACATAGTTTTAGGCACTGTTGTAGCTACTTTTATTATTTATTCCATTAAATAGCCCTCTTTATTTAACATCTGGGAGACTAAGGAAGAGAATTTGAATTTGTTAAGGCCACATAAGCAGTAAATGGTAGGGCTGAGATAGAATATATAGATCTGCTGTGTCCAGATAAAGAGTTTTTCTCCAAATCTCTGGATTTGCAGGATATTGCCATCTGATTATGATCAGTATTAATTAATGTTGTCCCAAGGAATCATTTTATACATGGCATAGGAGGTGATATTTGGTAAGATCTGAAGAGATGCTCATGATATGTTTGCCACAGATACTTGAAATTATTTTACAGAGTGATTATTCTGTAAATTAGTGACTGTTTCATCTCCTCATAATTAGTTTAACCGATAACAGAAATGTAATGGTTTGTGAGTTATTGACATAGCAGGGTTCCAGTGTATAAAAATAAAAATGAGATTTTTGTTACTCATAGAAAGAAAAATGGAAATTTGGAGTGGAAATTGAAATTCTAACATACACCCAGTATGGATTACAGCAAAAAGATAGTAAGGTTAAGAGGAAAAAGTAGTACTCAAAAATGTGAGGACTGAACATTTTCTAGAGTTGAGTAAAGACATGAATCCTTAGTTGAAAAAGCACAGTCTCAATAATAATAATAAATAAAAACAAATGTACTCAGAGTCACATTATCAGAAAGCTGTGCAGCTGTCAAAGACAAAAGACCTGGCGTGCACAGATGAATGCCAATGGAAATGCCCGTTCTTCGGGGGAGCCAGTGTCGTAAGGAGAGCACTGGGCTGCTGTGTTGGGTCGACACTGGTGAAGTCTGCATCCTTGTCTCCTCGACCTTTTGCAGGAAACCAGACTATCATTAAAGAGTGCCAGGGGGAGAGGGGAACACTCTAATGCACATGATGGACACTCACAAACATATCAAAGTCAATAGCTAAGTTGGTCATGAGAAGGAGGGAGAGAGGAGAGAATGGGGTGGGAATTGGGGAAGGGTTAAATGAGTGCTGTGTGCATCTACCAGCTTGGACCTCATTAAGATGTATGATTACAATGCACCAATAAAAAAAGAGTGCAAGGAAAGCCACACATGGCCCACCATTTTAGTTACCAGGAGGCAGAGGACGCTAGATGCTGGAATCACCTGAAAGTAAAAAAGTAAATATCAAATCCTTCAGGAATCCTGGTGCTATTTCAAGCCATCGAGTGAGGAAGACAGGAAAGGGGGAGGCCTCCGAGACTCCCGAAAAACAGAAGATGGAAGTTGGAAAGTAAAATGAAAAGGAGATCCAATCACTTTCAGGAAGAGAAAATCCAACAGTGAGTCGATACTGCTCAACCTCTGGCTGAGACTGGCCATGGGGTAGGGATTTGAAAACCAACAGTGCTGGATTGCATAGATACCAGGAACTTCTCAGAGAATTCAGACGTCTAAGGAATGGTGGCTCTCAGAGATGGATCCGTGTGGAGAAGAAACAGGAGCAAGCAAAGAATTTGTAGATGCGAGAAAATACACCATGCCTTACCTTTTACTAATACAAACGTTGACACTTAATAAACTGTGCTAGCCGGGCGTGGTGGCGCACGCTTGTAATCCCAGCATTCGGGAGGCTGAGACCAGAGGATCTGGGTTCGCAGTCAGCCTCAGCTATCTAGTGAGGCACTCCGCAACTTAGTGAGACCTGGTTTCAAAATAAAGAATAAAAAAATAGGACTGGGGGTGTAGCTCAGAGGTAGAATGCCCCTGAGTTCAATCCCCAGTACCGCAAAAATAAATAAATAAATAAATAAAAATAAATAAATAAACTGTGCTCCACAAAGCTGATGGACTGGAGGTTTTCAAGCAAGAAACCCCATTCACAAATGCCTAGGAATAATAAGAAAAAACACTTTAAAACTTCTCTAAGGAAAAAGAAAATAAGAAGCCATTATATTTCCTTCAAAACAACCACAAAGCAAAAGAAAAGCAATAGAATACTCTGAATGTAATTAAATACTCTCAAAAAAGCTTTTGGGATTACATATGTGTATGGGTTTATACATATTCACTCTCTGAATATACATACACATAAATTCTAAATACACATATATATTGTAGATATATATTCTAAATATGTATATATATGTAAAATCTGTAGGTAATGTATAATCTGAATACATACATATACATATATATGAATGTGTATGTGTGCATGTGTGTGTGTGTACGTATGTGTACGTGTGTATGTGTATGTGTGTGTGTGTGTTCATTCACCAATAATGATGTTTCAGTCAATGACAGACAAGATGCATAAATAACCATGGTCTCATGATACTCTATGGCCTAGGGTGCTGTAGCCGTCTTAGATCCTATATACACAGTCTATGATATTTATGCAGTAAAATCACCTGACACTGCATTTCTCAGAAGATATTCTTGTCATTCAGTGATACATGACTGTATTTATCAAAGTTAATAGAAATTGGGGAAAATATGGAAACAAAAGACAAAATCCATCTCAGAAGTGAAAAAGAGCTATTAGGTGCCCCAGCATAACACTGAAATTGGTTAAAATAAACGTTTAATAAAGAACACTAAATAAAGACAGAAAAACAATGAAGAAAGTGAAAATAAAAAAGTAATAGTGAAGTAAGTCAGAGGAAAGGCAATTTAAATGAAAGATGGAAAAAAGTGGTCCAAGAAAGATACAAATAAAGGTCTTGAGGGAATAAGACAAAATAAAAGAATCAGTTTTTGTGTGTGTGTGGTTTTTTTTTCAGTACTGGGGATTGAACCCAGGGACATTCTACCTCCGAGCTACATGCCCAGCACTATTTTTTATTCTTTATTTTGAAACAGGGCCTCACTAATTTGCTGAGGCTGGCCGCAAACCCGCGATCCTCCTGTCTCAGCCTCCCAAGTACTGAGATTACAAGCATGTGCCACCAAGAATCAGTTTTTTAAATAGTAATATGAGTACATTTTTTGGATAATACGAAAACAAAATAAATCTATATAATGAAAGAGACAATTGTTTTCCCAGGAACATAGAGCTGAGATGGTTGCATCTAAGAGGTGGTCTAGTAAAAGCATTCACTAGAACCCTCAGAAAGAATTTAACAAATTACTTATATAGTTAAAGGAATTAGGTGAGCTTGAAACCAAAGTGTCCTCCACATCTCCGGGTTTATTAAATAGAGCGGAATGTGCCATGCAAGAGGCAGGGAATGCAGAGGGCCTCGTCTGGGCCATCTGCAGAGGCAGGGAATGCAGTGGGGGCTCATCTGGGCCATCTGCAGAGGCAGGGAATGCAGTGGGGGCTCGTCTGGGCCATCTGCAGAGGCAGGGAATGCAGTGGGGGCTCGTCTGGGCCATCTGCTGGAGGATGCTCATCATCTGGCTGGGGAAGAGTTCATGGAAACCAGCAGAGGACCAGAGGGGAAGGGTTAGAGATTTTAATCGCCGAGCTAGGTTAAAACGCCAATGCTGCACATTCTAAAAAAGGAGAAAGAAAAAAGAAAAAGGCAAGTAAAGTAAAGGAAGAGGCAAAGGGGATAGTCGAATAAAATCATGGACAAAGAAAAATGAGCGTTAAAGTGTTTGAGCTAAACCCCACAGACCAGCTAGTGCATGGTTAATAATAAAAAGAAGGAGACTATAGCACTGTAAAATGTATAAGTACACTCTAAAAACTAGAACCAAAGCATGAACCTTCCAAAATTACTAAGAGTTTAAAAAACAATAAAGGAGAAGACTCATAAAGAGAGAAACTATAAATGATATAATGATACAGTTATTATAACATAACATTGTAAGATAGTTTTGAGATCAGGTTATCAATGATATTAAAAAAAGGTAAGTGGAGTTAACTCACCTAGAAAAAGAATACTATTTTCACAGTGACACATAAACTAACCCAAATCCATTCTGCAAACACAGATGTACATAAAGCATTGATTTAAGAAAAGGCAAAAAATAAAGAGGTAAATAACAGTATACCAGGCAATGGAAACATGGGGACATTGGTTATGCATTCCTGATTTCAGACAAAGTCTTTGAGGGAAAATTCCACCAAATGAGGGGACTTTATAATTCAAAATTCATAATGAAGCTTTGGCAGTTACGAAAATTGGTATACCAAATGCCAACTAGCTACATAAAAGTAGAAAATAAGAAATGCAAAGAGAAATAAACACATTAATAATAAAACCTTTAACTTGCCACTCTTGGCAGAAGATAGGTCAAATGCACACACGATAGGTAAGAGTGTGAAGAATCTAAAATATCTGGAATAAAGTAGATATAACTTATGTGTGGGAATATGCATGTGTGTATATATATTTGCACACCCATATATAAATCTATATCTATTATATAACATTACATCTTGAGAATAGATAATGTGCTTTCTTTGTGATGGACATATTTCACTTCAAAGTAATATAAATGTGTATTATAGCACCAAGAAAGCACTGGCAAATCTCATATAGCAGATCTAATACAAAGAACTCTCTGATTGAGACATTGAAAACTCTAGAAATTAAACATTGAATAAAACACTTTCAAAATTCCACCCATGGGAATTTAAATCTTCTAGTAAATAGTTCTTGGAAGAAATGGGAAACATGAATTGAAATTTCAGAATTTCTGGAAAACTTAAGAACTTACATACCATAATCAATGGGACATACTTAAAGCAGTGACTAGAGGAAAATGCATAGCCCACGTGGCTCTAGCAATTAAAAATAAGAGTGAGAATAAATCTATTGAAATTTCAATGTCAGAAGCCATTCAAAAAGAAAATAAACAAAATGAAAATATAACAAAGGTAAAGATAAGAGAAAAATAATAACATATAGAAAATAAAAATATTAAATCATACTAATAATTTAAAATCTTGGTTGTTTTATGATTAAGAAAAATAACTGGACAATTCCATGAAGTGAAATGGAGAAAATAAAAATATACCAAATACCTATGGGTACAGAAAAAAGTTTGAAGTAACATGACACCATGTTTAAAACTCTATGAAATCATTTCTTAGGAAAATAAAATTTATCCACATTATTCCCACCCAAAATAAAACCCTTACAGTGATGCCTATAGCAGAAATAGAAAGTTAATGTTATATTATCCCACAAAAAAAGCAGAAGGCCCAACTATCACCACAAGGACATTCTACCAAAGCATCAAAAGTTTGTATAATCCTAGAGTTAAAAAGAAAGTGGTTTCAAGTTTAGAAAATGAGCAAAAACTTCTAAATTTACTTTTTGAATCATGATTAACATTGACAGCAGTGAATATAATAAGAAAATATGGATCAATGTTGCTTTGAATATTGTTGGAAAATACAAATTACAATATTAGTAATCAGACTGGAAATCATGTTAAGAAAAAATTAAAAAGTACCATGACCAAGTAGAATTTATGCTGTAGTGGCAAGGATGGTTCAGTATTAGGAAGCCTTTTAATATGGGGAAGTGTATTTCCCCGTATTCATGGATCTAAGAAGAAAATATGATTTTTTCCAAACATGTTTAAAAGATGTGTCAAAACTGGGAGTGATGGCGCAGCCCTGTAGTCACAGCACTTGGGAGGCTGAGATCAGGTGACCACAAGTTCAAGGCCAGCCTCAGCAATTTAGCAAGGCTCTCAGCAACTTAGTGAGACCCTGTTTCATAAAATGCAGAACAATTTTTAAAAAAGGGCTGGTGGTGTAGCTCAGAGGTAGAACATGCCTGTGTTCAATCCTAGTATCAGGAAAAAAAAGAAGAAGCTTTAGCAAAATTGAACACCTACCCTATTAAAATTTTTCAGGAAAGTAGGTTATAAATGGATATTTTTTTTAAGATCCTCATAGGCAAACACCTCAATGTGAAAGTCAGTCTCTTTCTAGGGAGTCATTCCGCTCATGATCAGCAATAAGGCAGGGATGAGCCGGTCTTTGCTTCCATTTCGCCTGTTCTGGGAAGCCGAGGCAATTAAGCAAGACCGAGTAGTAAGAGGACTAGGAAGTACAGCAGAAGTAGAAGCCTGACTAATTGCTGCTATGATAGTATATCTGGAAAACTCTGGGCAAGCAATAATAAAACCAACTCAAACAATAAAATAATTCATCAGGGTAGGAGAATATAAACTTTTCATGCAAAAATCAATAACCTTCATATGAAGAAAAAATGGAATATAATAGAAGAGAAAGGCCCATTTATAACAGTAACAAAAAAGATAACATACTTAGGAAGAAATTTAGTGCCACAAATGAATTAAATTCATCATTAAACGACACAAAGACAAAAAATATCCTCCATATATTTAAGAGAAAAGGAGAAAATCTCCCAGAGCAAAGACATTTCTCTTGAAATCTCAGGGTAGGGAGATAGTGTTTCCTTTAATAGATGTTTCACTATCTGCTCAGTGTACAAAATGCTATCGAGAATAACTTTTTTTTTTTTTTTTTTTGTGGTACTGGGGATTGAACCCAGGGGCATTCTACCTCTGAGCTACACCCCCAGTCCCATTTTTTTATTCTTTATTTGGAAACAGGGTCTCACTAAGTTGCAGAGGGCCTCACTAAGTAGCTGAGGCAGGTGTCGAACCTGGATCCTCTGAAGGCTTCCAGAGAGCAAAGGTTTCTGGTTAGCCAGGAAGCAGCCCAGCAGCTCGGCAGGAACAGTATCTGCTGCCTGTGCCGCTCTCTGCCAAGGGAGAGCCCTGAAGGCCGGTGACCTGGGGCTGCCGCACCTGACATCCTGGCCTGTGCCACCCCCTTCTGCTGGAGCAGCTGCCGCCTCAAGCCGTTACATGAAGCCAGGGTCACCTGGGAAGGCCTTCTCTTCGATTCTGTGTCACCACAGCATAGTGCTGCCGATATGTCATTCATTCAGGCAGTGAGTATTTATCGATTGCATGATTACGGCTCAGGCCCCTTTGCAGGGCTTGGGATGCCTCAGTGAAGAAATGGCACCTCCTATTGGAGAGTTACTGGGATGACCAGGGTGTGGAGTAGCCTGGGGAAGTGACCGAGGGGGAGGGCCAGCAGGGCAGGGGCACGGGTGAAGTCTGTGCCTGCCCCTCCTGGGGAATCTCTTCACCACGGGCACCTCCGGCATCAGGGGGACCCGGAGCAGGGTCACACACAGGAAGAGGAAGTCAGGAGTCAAGCACGGACGATGCGACCACGATTCTTTCACCCGTGGCCCCGTGAATAGCCAGTGACCAAGAGCTGCTCATGATTTGGAGAAAGCATTTCTCCAAATGTCCAGAGCTTTTCTATATTTCTCTTAATGAATTGACTTTTTAATGTCTTCCACAAATACAAATTTGTGTGTTTAGTATCCAGAGCATAAAATATTCATGGGTATGACAAATATGAGCCTCTTAAATTGATGGTTCACATCTTGTGTGTGTGTGTGTGTGTGTGTGTGTGTGTGTGTGTGTGTGTAATTTATATATAGGTATTGTATATACATACATATATATATATATATATATATATAACTTTTATATTTTTTCCCCCTGAAATAATGCAACAAGGAAAATGAACGAAGCATCTCAGTCTCTGAATCAGCTCCAGGCACATGTCTGACACATGGTTCATGGTTGGACCTTCTGAGATGTCCTTGAAGGAGAAGGAGAAACTTAACTGTGAAAATAGAAATAGGGATGTAGAAGTCCCCTTTATTCGCAGTTGCAGATGCTTTCTGATAACTATGGCCAATGTGATACAAAATACTGACTGGAAAATTCCATAAATATACAATTCATAAGTCTTCGAATGCACACCATATGAGTATGTGTTAGCTTTCTGTTACTATGACAAATATCTAAGATAATCCGTGTACAAAGATAAAAGGTTTATCTTAGGCTAGAGTTTTAGTGCTTTCTGTCCATGGTTATTTGGCTAAGTTGCTGAGGATCTGGCTAAGTTGCAGAGGCTGTTCTTGAACCTGTGATCCTCCTGCCTCAGCCTCCCAAGTACTAGGATTACAGGAGTGCACCACCAATCCCCAGCTCAAGTCCCTTATTTTTAAAATCATGGTTTAATTTTTGTTCCTGTCATTGTCGTTGCTGTGATTTATACCTGAACCTAAGTGCAGCATAGAACGTATGGAATGGGGCGTTTAAAAATAAAGCACTTTTGAGAAACAGTCGTTGACAGTGCTATTGTATATGACTACATACATGCTCCTGAGGGAAATTCTTCCCTTCTGACAATTTCTGATAAAACACTGAATTGATTTATTAGTGGTAATTCTATTGGCGATTTATCTTCCAGGTATTTAGTGGGCAGAGCAGAATTGGAGGTGGAAAAGTACAGTCGGTGGAATGGCGTGGAGGCAGAGATGGAGGATTTGAAGGGGATGTTGAGGGAACACAGGTTGCTTGGATTGAGGAAGTTATGTAGAAGTCAGATGTAGAGGCCTTCTACCGTATGTTACGGAGGGAGTCTTCTAACATATGCAAAGAGGCGGTGAATTCTGTCTTTCTCCCAGACACTAGGAAAAGGTCCCTTAAATATACAGTCTTTGCTTTCGAAAAGTGAGAGCTCACAGCACCATCCTCTGTGGCTCTCTGCCTCTCAGCTGGAATGGAGAGATAGGGCCAGTCCAATTTCAATTTCACTATCTCTTCTACAGACACATTAGAGCATGACCAGCCATAAAAATGGAAAACACACCCCAGGGCTTGATAAAGGCCTCTCGAGGAGCCCCAGGCTTCCCGGGGCAGCTCCGTGTCACCGCAAAGAGAAGGCTAGTGAGAAAAGCCACTCCCCGCCGCCATGACTCCACAGATCCCATGGATGGGAATCAAATGCGCGGGAGTTTTAATTTAAAAATTTCCCAATTACATACTATTGTTTCACAGATTTCTCCACAGTAATCGTCTCACCCCTCTCCTTAAAGCAGAGCAAGTGCATCAGAACTCTTTAACAGCTTTTAGTAGAAATCTTGACATGTAGACACGAAAAGCATGGGGTTGGCTAGTCTTTTATCAAGAGGAATTTAGGAAACAGAAACGAGCGCTAGTTGAGACAGTAGTGTGCAAGTCTTCATCACAGCACACCAAGCTTACTGGAGCTACGTGCAGCAGGCGCTCCTGCAAGCTCTGAAGACAAGCGTGACTGTGAACCACTGGAGACTGGTTAATGCTGAATCAGGTATCGTCCAAGGAAGTGTGTCTTCATGTAATTATATTCTGCTCTATAAAGTCACTAAATTGAGAATTGACAAAGACATCTTTTTGGTGCAGCATATCATACCTCTTTGTTATATTTTTTTTTCTTGATTGAACCCAGGGGTATTCTACCTCTGAGACACACCCCAGTCTTATTTTTTATTCTTTATTTTGAAACAGGGTTGCACTAAGTTGCAGAGGATCCTACTAAGTAACTGAGGCTGGCGGCGAACCCGGATCCTCTGGTCTCAGCCTCCCAAGTACTGGGACCACCACGCCTGGCTCAGTTACATATTTTTAAAAGAAAAATAGAAAATCAAGAGGAATTAATTTTTGGCCTATAGAAAAACCCTACTAAAGGGACAATGAAGACTGATATTTGAGGATCGTGTGTCTATTAAAATCCGCCCCTTACACTTGCTCTCACATGTCCACCTCCATATTTAATCAGCCCACAACTCTACAGAACTTTATTTACCACCTCAGACAGACTTCGGGACAGAAATGGTTACTTCTCATGACTACCTACCCATGTTCTGACAAAGAACCTTCTAAAGTAATCACTTTTCTGTGAAAATCCGAGATGTTGATGGCTTTACTTCCCCATCTCCTGGCCTCTATGTTTTCTACTTCTAAATGCTTCTGGATTCAGTACAGGTATGGAAAAATGGAAAACTAATGTCTTATTCCATTTTGATTTGAAAAAAAAAAAGTGTTTTCCCTATGAGAAATTTAGATGAATGTTGTCCAAGAGAACTGCCTGAAGTGGAGCTTAAACACCTGACAGGAGTTGGGGTTGCTGAAGAACTTTCCCTTTCTTTGGCAACACTGTCAAAAATGTGTTGATTCTATAACTTTCGGACTCCATTATGGACTCTACTCTGTATTTTTAACCTCTATGTCCACCCAGTATCTTTTGTTGTTGTTGTTGTTGGTACTGTGGGTTGAATCCAGAGGCATTCTACCTCCAAGCTACACCACCAGCCCTTTTTAAATTTTGTTGTTGAAATAATGTCTTGCTGCGTAACTCAGAGTCTTATAATGTTGCTGAGGCTGGCCTCGAACCTACACCTCCTGTCTCAGCATCCCAAGTACTGATTATAGGCGTGTGCCACCACGCCTGGATCCACCCAATATCTTTTTAAAAACTCAAGCTAAAATTAGACAGAGTGATGTCTGAGGACCTCGGCTCCATCACTATCCCTGCAAAACAGAAACAAAAACAAACAAAAAACCCCCAAACATCACCTGAAGTGGGTTATGTTACGTGCAACTAAGAACCATGACAGGTGTTCGTCTTCCACTTAACACAACTATAAAATATCTGCTCTAAAAAAGGATTTAGTTTGGCTTTTAAAATACTCATTTTGGGAGTATACAGGATAGCTCTATACTTCAAATATTGCTGTGAACCTGAAACTGCTTTAAAAAAAAACCAAAATCTTAAAAAAGTAGCTAGCTGGACGTATTGGAGCTGTTCGGTGATATAGTCCCTTTAAGAAGAGGACCGTTTTCTTTTTGATATCCATTCTCTGGGCGCTAAGCGTTGCCTGCTTTGATTGTCCTCGATTATGTGCCTTACCTAGTGATTGCTGGGTGGGATGCATTCAGTTCTTCTACCCGTGAGATGAGATAGCCCTTGCAAATCAAGGGGAATAAGGCATTTGCCCTTCAAAGAGTGGTTTGAAATCACTAAGCTAGTTTTGACCTCCCTAGAAACTTAGAAGATAACTTTTAGAGTTTTTCTTAACGTTAAGCTCTTTTTTTTATCGTAGAGAAAAATTTAGTAATTCTTTTGGGAGAGATGAAATTTTAGGCCCAAATGAACTAGTCAAAAATAGGCAGGGAATTGTGAGGGTTTCGCAAAGGCCACACTATGGTTTGAACATTTGTGATGTGTTTCCTTAACAAACTCATGCTGGGATGTCATTGTCAGTATAATGTCACCCGGAAGTGGAGCCTGTAAGAGGGGACTGGGCCACTGCACCCCCACCTGCATGGATGGCTTTAAGGTCTTAATGCCAAGACCTTAGAAAAGGTCTAAGGTCTTAATTTCCAAGAAATGGGGCTCCCTCTCCACTCCTCAGATCCTCCACCATAAGGGGAAGCTTGCTCCCCTTCAGCACACGACGCTTCCAAGGAGACAGCCATCTTGGGAGCAGAGACTGGGCCTTCAGCAGACACCAATGCTGACCGCCTGACCCTGGAGTCCAGAAATATAAGAAACACAATTCCGTTCACTTTACCACCCCATGTTTTCAAATACCCCCCAGTCCTCGGTATTCTGCTCTAGCAGCACAGGGTACACTGAGATAGGACATGGGGCCCTTGATGTTTCTGCTGCCAGAGCACAGGTATGGAGTACCAAGCTCCTGGCTTCCCTAAGGTCTGGCTCATACAACTAAAACCTACCGCTGTGGACCCTCCTCATACTGTAATGTGGTAGTGTCCCTAACTGTCTTGGTGACAGGGCCAGGGAGAAACTCCTCTCGGGAGGTGACTTCATCGACAACTGTCTTTTGCTTAGGGACTTACACGGTCCACTTGCCTCGGTGCCCATTCCAAGCCTGTGCAGATGTTCACGCGTGAGCACAGCTTCCACAAGGGTCTTGGTGGCTGAAGACTTACGGGTGAAGGAAGGCATGCATTGAGACTCCTTTGCCTTCTGTCTCGTGTTCATTCCATAGCGTAGAAATCTTCATTTTTCTAACTGGATCAAAACTTCAGGGAAACAGAAGGGAAACCAGTAGAGTAAGGGAATGGGAAGAGGGAGAAGGGGCGGGAAAGGGTGAGTAACGGGGAATGAAATCGACCAAATTATATCATATGCATGGACAAAGATATGGCAATGAAGCCCACATTTACATATATAATTATAGTGCACCCATAAATAAAAAGATGGTTAAAGGAGCAAGTGTTGTTCCTCCTGCTCATTTTCTCTGTTTTTACTGTTTCAGCAATTTCAAATGTTAGTCCGGACTGAGTAGAGGAAGGTTGGCTGAGCGCTGCTCGCTGGACCTTGAGCGTTGCTGTGAACTTTTATAAGGAGAGGAGGCGGCTCAGTGGTTGGCGTGGGAGCAGAGTGAGAGGTGAGGTGTGTAAGTTGGAACCTTGGCCTGGGAGTTTGCAGGGAGAGCCACACAGCATTGGGGCCTGAGGTAGCATGCGCTGTACTAAGCACGGCTGGAGGCTGCCCAAGTTGCCTGTGGGATACAATGAGGTGGAGGTAAGAGAAACCCAAGACGCACAAGCTTTTAACAGATCAGACACTCATCATCGCTTGCCTCCCCTTAGGAGCAGGGTAGTTCGGCGTTTGCAAGCCAGAGCTTTAGCTTTGTATCTTAAAACAGTTGCTGTGTGACCCAGGAGTTACTCACTCTTCCCACCCGTCAGGACCCGCACAGTGCTCTGGGAGATGGGCTGCTGACTCTGTAGTACTGGCATCACAGAGGTGAAAGGGTGGTCCACACTGAGTGCCAGCAGATGGGTGCCTGAACTGGCCGCAAGTTCATCCCGTCAGCAGAGCCCCATCTCTGCCACATGTCTGAGCCACGTGCCCTACGCCAATCTCTTCTCGATGTCTCCGAGCACACTCGATCTAATTACCCACTGCCCCCAAAACCTCAATGTCACCGTTACATAATAAACTAAAAATGTCCTCCCTGGAATCTAACCTCTGCTGTTTCATTGCATATTATTGTTATTATCATTACTGTTATTATTATTACTCTTCTTCTTCCTCTCCTTCCCCTCCTCCTCCTCCTCCTCCTCCTCCTCCTCTTCCTCTTCCTCCTCCTCCTCCTTCTTCTTATTGGTACTAGGGATTGAATCTGGGGCCTTCTACCTCAGAGTATACCCTCAGTCCTATTTCATTTGAAAAAGGGTCTCACTAAGCTACCGAGACTGTCTTCCAGCGTGTGTCACCATGCTTGGCTGTTTTATTGCTTACTAAAACCTTCATTCACAGGCCTCTGTTTCTAAACATTTCCAGAAAGTGAAACATTTCATGACAAAATTTGTAGAAATTAAATCAAATGTACAATAATCCTATAGTACTAGAACTTTTGTCATTTGCTAAACATCACCTATAATTTTGCTCTCTGTATTTTTATCTGGACTATCCTTTTCTCCAATCCTATATGAGATAAAACAAAAAATAAAACCAACTAGCTCTAATGTAAAATCCTCAGGAGGCCTTCCTTATTTCCTTTGGCACAGTGAATTAACACATGGGGAATGTCTATATCATTCTCTCTACACTGATATTCTTGGTATTTTGTATATATTTCTACTAAAGCACATTTTCCACTTGCCTTGTACTGTAGAAATTTGTAAAATCTCCCTGACAGAGGGACCTGATCTTCATAGGAATTTCCTCAAAGCTCTTACTACAGAAAGCATACAGTATGCCCCTATCAATCTTTGGTGAATGAGCAGAATCTAGAATAAAGAAAGCATCAAGATTTCAGAGCTGACAGAGGGGTGAAACCAGGAGAAGCGAATATCATGAGACATTCCATCACTGCCCTCTTCCACCCACCATTTTACGGGGTACCAAATCCCTAATGGAAACCTTCTACTTAAGCCTCAGGTCTGGCTTCTGTTCCTTTTCATTAGCATCTACTAGAAGAAATTGTGTTTTTATATCCATTTTATATACACAGCATTCCTTACTAAGTGTGGAACTCAACTGCTGCTTGACTGTGTTGACAACTCTCATTTGGAAATAAAGTCTTTAGGAAATTTACATTGGAATAAGTCTTCCTGAAGGCTGGTTCAACATATGCAAATCAATACATGTCATTTACCATATAAATAGAACTAAGGACAAAAATCATAGGATCATCTCAATAGATACTGAAAAGGCATTTGACAAAACCCAACACCCATTCATATTAAAAAAAAAAAAACACAAAAAATCAGAATAGAATGAATTTACCTCAATATCATAAAGGCAATATACAATAAACCCAAAGCCAACATCATATTGAATAGGGAAAAACTGTGATATTTCCCTTTAAAATCAGGACTTCTCCATCTGCCGGGTCCTCCGCAGAGAAAGAGAGAGTGCCCTGCCGCAGACACCATTCCAGGGGAGCTGCGGGTGGGGGCTCCTCTGCGTCCTCAGCTGGGGATACTGAGATTCTCTTGATTTCATTCCTTTCTCTTGTTACTGTTTTAACCTAATCAAACCCAAAGAGAAAATAGGGGGAAAAGAAAATGTGAGATAATGGGTTTTTTTTTTATCCAATGACTGACTTTTTTGCTGTTTGCCCAGGCTGGTGTTATTGTTAGTTTTTTTTGTTGTTGTTGTTTTTGTTTTGTTTTGTTTTTTGCTTTTTGTTGTTGTTGTTGTTATTTTGTGGTACTGGAGCATTTCAGGGAATGGAGGTGGGAGGCAGAGAGAGGGAAAGCCCACGGGCTGTGCCCCTCACATGGCAGGGGATGGAAGTGAGGTAGAATAGAAGGAATAAAATTTAGGTAGGAAGGAGACACTGGGAAGAAAGGAAAAATATAGTTTTAAAATCTGGAGAGTTTTAAGCTAACTCCACCCCTTGGAAGTTTCTTAGGAGGACCTCACTCTAATCCCCTAAAGCCCTGCCCCACCCTGAGATTCAGGGCAAGGTCACCTGAGATTCAGGGCCAAGGTCAGATCCATCTTGAAACCTGAGGAGGAGGAGGATCCAACTTTTCCTGTGCCCACCCTCCTTTGGACGACCACCTATACCTGTGTTCTGGACTGCTTCTGTGCCAACCCCCTCTCATATAAGGACTAAAGAGGTAAGGACTCCTCTCTCTTGCCCTCCTGCTTCGGGACTCAGAAGATCTCCACTTACCTGTTTCCCGAGTCCTTGACTTTCCTGAATAAATACCTGCCTTTTGTTCTTGACTGGCACGTGTTAAAGTTCTTTTTATCACGAAGGCCAAGGACCCACGAGTGGGACCGTGTTATCCCACAACAGAAGCAAAGAGCAGGAATCAAATAGAATCCCCAAAGCTACACCCCCAGGGGCCTTCCCACCATGCCCTACTGGGCTACCTGGTGCCACTTGGGCAAATCCATTACAACTTCCAGGGAATTACGACCTTCAAGACTTGATAACATCAACTCCAAACACCAGTGTCAGAGTGCTTCCAGGGGCCACTCTATCTAACCATAAAAAGTCTATTTCAAAATTCTGCAAAATGAAATGTAAGGCAAAGATTTCTTAGAAAATAATAATCCAAACACTACTCAAAAATCTGGATTCTGTATGAAGGCTACTCAGATCTATTAATGATGAAAACATATTATTTTCATCAAACTCGCCACACTGTGCATTAGCTCATGGTTTAGCCTTTCCCCCAACACATTCTTATTGTGTTGTGTTTATTTTCTGACTCTGGCATAGATAAGAGTAGCCATATCCCTTACAATGAAAATACAAACATTTATTTGTATGCAAATTTCCCCATCTAAGAGAAACTTCCCCTTGACAATGCTGGTGCATTATATATGTTGATAATAAATAGCAATTTATGCCTGGCATTATGGAGAAGTAGTCACGAAAAGGTCTGGGATCCCTGAGGACCAGAGTAGATAAAACAGGATATTGCAATTAGCAACTAATGTAAGCCCCAGAGAGACATAAAGAATGATAGGAAGTGTGTGCATTTTTCTTCTGGAAGGATTTTAAGAGAACTAAAGCAAAGAAGGATATTAACGTGGTGAGATAATGGTTTATTTTATGTGTCTACCAGGATCACAGTGACCATTGTTCTCTGTGTAAAAAACACTCATTAAATACCTAATGACACGCTGAAGGATAATAATACTAATTCAATATTTTTAGCCCAGAAATCACTTACAAAAGATGTTACCACCACAAATTTCACCCTGGAAAGTTGGGATTGGTTCCATCATCATTTGCTAGGACAATCCATTTGAACAATTTAAAGCAGTGTGTTCTACGACATTTAAGGACAGCAAAGTCAATTTCTTGGCAAAATGCAAAAATCTCATGATACCAAGTTTATTATATATATATATATAAAATATAATATATATTAATATATAATATATGTAGTATATATATAATATACACACATTTCATTTTGAGAATCTTTGAAGAATCAAAGCACACATTTGAAAAAAAATGCTAGGAATATCACTGTCATAAAACCAGGCTTGAAGTTACTGGAGGAAATTAGTTAATTTTTAAATCTCTAAGGTTGTGAATTCATAATAATTATTGCAGATTTTCTTATCAGCATACACCAACCAAAGAGATAGTGTCAGATCATAATCCTACCGCTGGATGAACAGTGACGTGGGGCCAAACCCATGTGTCTACTTCCCAGAGCTGGAAACTGAGCACTAACTAAGCACACCCCAGAAGGCCCTTCATGCTCTCTCGTTCTCACAACCCCACCCCATCACAATCCCCACTCTCTCCCACAGGCATCCGGGTGTCCCTTCTAACCTAGTAGATAAATACTGTCCAGTTTGAATCTTATGCAAAAGGAATCATGTCTATGTATTTTTGTACTTTTTTCCGCCCCTCAATATTCTGTTTGTAGGCTTCATCCAGTTTGCTGTGTGTAGTGGTATTTTGATTATTTTCATTATTTTTAATGCTCCATTCTATATCTCAATTCATTGCCATAAACTGCAATTCATCATGAGACAATATCAACCAAACCCAGACTGACGAAGATTCTCATGTCTTCTTCGAGATTTTTGGTGCACATTTACATGCATTATGTGTTGAGTATTTATTCATTTACTGAATAAAACTGAGGCCTGAATCCAGCGGCACTCTACTTCTGAGATATTCTCCCAGCCCTTTTAGTTTTTCATTCTGAAACAAGGTCTTGCTAAACTATTGCATAAGGGCCTGGGACATGTGATACTGATATCTCAGTCTCCCAGGTGTGTTGGACATTTATTTAGTTAATATACTTTGATGCTCGAGTTATACCAAATTTCAAATTTGGCCAATGACTGTACTTTCAAATTGGTTCTTTTCACATAAATATTTTTAAGCACTTTTTGTACTTTCTTCAATAACAAAATATTCCCTGCACATTTTTTATACTCTGTATAATGAACCTGGAATCAGCTGTTTCTCCAAGAAATGATTCCTTTAGTAGAAAGTGGAATTAAAAAAAGAATATCTAGCCAGTTGTGATGGTGTACATCTATAATCCCAGTATTTGGGAGGCTGAGACAAGAAGATCATAGTTTGGAGGATAGCCTCAGCAATGTAGCAAGACTCTCAACAGCTTAGCGAGACCCTGTTTCAAAACAAAAACTAAAAAAAGGGGTATAACCTGGAGGTAAAATGCCCCTGGGTTCAGTCCCCAACATGCATACACACACACACACACACACACACACACACACACACACACACTATATCACACACAGTATCTGGGTACCACTAAAGACATGTCTGCTCCCAGCTCCCAGTAGATGGAGGTAGGAAATATATGAATGCATGTATATATGTATATGTCTGTGTACACATCTGTATTTGCTTCTATATATCCATATAAATATATATGTGTGTTGCTGGTATATTTTATAAACTCTATCAGATAAATTTATTACCTTGTATTCTTAGTTTGCTGAAAAATTTTTATCATGAATAGATACATTTTCTGAATTTATTGATTTAATAATATGAATTCTCCTACTTATTCTATTGACTTGGAGAACTGAATTGACTCAATTTTAAAATAACTTTGCTTTTGAAATCATTCCAATATGTCTTCATTTTTATTTTTTGCATGATACAGTTTGCTAATACAGTATATAGTTTAGGATTTTTTTATATACTCCTGAGTGAGATTGGTCTTGCTTCTTTTCTTGTAACATTATTAGGTTTTGTTTTATTAAGTTTCTGACACCTTCTGCTATCCTCTAGAGGAGCTTGTGTAAGATTATCAGTATTTGTTCCTTTAATATTTGAAAAAATATTGGTAGAGTTCTCTGGGATTGGAGTTCTTATTCTGGAAAAGTTGTAATTATGAGTTTACTTATTTTAATCACAATGGTGCTATTCTGATTTTCTAATTTTATTCAGATATGTCCTAAAAAGTTTTTCTGTTTTAAGCATTTGCTAATTTTGTCTAAATTTTCAAGCTTATTGGTTATGACCCAAATGAAAACACACTGCTTCTGACAACATCTCAGCCGCCTAAGGCTGTGACTTCAGTGGAGCCAAACGAGATCCTGGCTGGAATTTTAACAGGAAACTTAGGTGATGAAAAGGAATGTGGGACAGTCTGATATGTTCATTATGACACTGAGGCTACTGCATGGAAAAAGGTTGCATGCATGCAGGAAAGACACCATCAGAATGAAGAAGGTACCACGTGGTCACCTCTGACTGACCTTCAGCCCAGGCAGAGCAGGAAGTGAGAGCTAAAGCTGTCCTGGAAACAGCCTGAAGCCGGAAGGAGGCATTCCAGTACACGCCCACTTGGTAGAGCATAAACACATACAGGCATAAAAGACTATCTGCCAACCAATCATTGGATGATCTCTCAATGATATCAACCTAGGTGTGATCCAGTGGGATCCAGTCTTAAAATGAGAATAAAAAGGGTTAGGAAGGATTTCAGGTGCTACACATTTCAATACATAGAATCCAAAGAATTAGTGTGGAAAAGTAGCTAAGCAAGCAGACTTCAATAAGGAAAAATAAAACTCGCAACAGAAACACACCTTAGACGTGTATGGGTCTGTGGGTAAAGGGAGTTGATTCTAGAATTGTTATGTTATCTAAAATGTTCAGATTCTAACAAAAGGCTTAACACATGCTAAGGAAAAGTATGCCTCATTAACAGTAAAAGAGCAATCAATAGTAAGTGCCTTTGAGAGAGCTCAGATTAGTATATCCAGACTGTCTAAGGAATTAAAGGAAAGGGTGATAGTATGTCTCACCAATGAATATCAATAAAAACACAGATATCAAATATGTATTTATTCACACACACACACACACACACGCACACAACCCCCCCCCCCACACACACAAACACACAAACACACACCACTTAGAAATTTTGGCTTGGAAAAGTAACTGAAATTAAAACCTCACTACATGAATGGAACAATAGATTTGAGCAAGGAGAAGAATCAATGTTTGTAGATCTGTCAAAGAAAAAAGAGTAAAGAAAAGTAGATAGAGCTTCAGACACCTGTGGGACACCATCCATCAGACCAACATATGCATATAGGAATTCCAGAAATATAAGAAGAAGAGAAAGGGATAGAAAGAGTATTTGGAGAAATTGTGTCCAAAAATTTCAAATGATTGATAAAAATTTTAATCTATGCATCCAAACTCTTAAGTGGAGAAAACTTAGTAGAAAAGACTCTAAGTATAATAAACTTATAAAAATCTGGACTTATATACATCACAGTCCAACTGCAAAAAATCAAAGATAATGAAAAATATCTTGAAAGCAGCAAGAAAATAATGCCTTTTTACAAATATAAACTTAGTAAGGTGATGGACATGCTTCTCATAGAAAAGGTTGGAGTGCAGAAGGCAGGGAATGACATAGTTAAAGTGCTGAAAGAAAAAGCCAACTAAACATTTTATACCTAGCAAAACTAACCTTCAAAATCAATGAGAAATTAAGATATTCCCAGGTAAAAAAATACCCATCAGAATCTGTCACTAACAAACTCACCCTACAAGAAATGCTAAGACTGTTCTTCAGGATGAAATTAAAAGATGTTAGTAACTCAAATCCACACAAATATGTTTTATGATTAAAACGCCAAAGAAACAAAGACTAGAAGGAGATTTTTCGGCTTGAAAAGAACAGCTGGTGAAATCCATAGCTAACATCGTACTCATTGGGGAAAATGATCTCTCCTAAGATGAGGAATAGTAAAACTATTCCTGTTGTGACAAGTATGACAAGTATTCCTCCACCTCCTTGTCCTCCTCCTCCTCCTCCTCCTCCTCCTCGTCCTCCTCGTCCTCGTCCTCGTCCTCCTCTTCCTCCTCCTCCTCCTCCTCCTCCTCCTCCTCCTCCTCCTCTTCTTCTTCTTCTTCTTCTTCTTCTTCTTCTTCTTCTTCTTCTTCTTCTTCTTCTTCTTCTTCCTTCTTATGGTATTGAGATTGAACCAAGGGTCCTTGTACCTCCAAGCTACAACTCCAGCCCCGTTAAAAAATATATATATATTATATATATTATATACTTATAATATATAATATGTATATTATTTTGAAACAGAATCTCACTAAGTTGCTGAAGCCTCTGCTGCTGAGGCTGACTATGAACCTGTGATTCTTCTTTTTCAGCCTCCCAAGTACTTGGATGACAGGCATGTACCACCATGCATGGCTTTCTCTTGCCTTGTCCTTTCAATGTTATACTAAAGATTTTAGCTAGTGCAATTAGGCAAGAAAAAGAAATAAGAGACATTGAAATTGGAAAGAAGTATAACTAAGTATAACTATTTCTTTTTGCTAATTATATGCTCTTATACATAAAAAAATCAGAAAGATTCCATGGTAAAACTTTCCATCTAGTAAATGAGTTAAAAATGTGGCAAACTCATTAAAAATGGGCAAATCATTTGAATATATATATTTTTTTCCAAAGAGAACTTCTGGATTATTTCCTTTTTTGTTTCTTCTTTATTTCTTTTTTATATCATGTGGAGATCCTATGGTTTGAACATGTCCTCCAAAGTTCAAAGAGAAAATAAAAATAAAGAGGACACTGAATCCCCAGTGCCACAGTATTGAGAGAGAGAGAGAGAGAGAGAGGGAAATAATTCATCCTTTCATCATCCTTTCATCAGTAGTTCACTATTCCAATAACTAGCCCACCCCCTTGGCAGCGGCATTAACCCATGCATGCAGGCAGATCACTCATGACCCAGTCACCTCTGAAGTGTGCCCCCTCTCAACACTGCGGCAGGTGTCTGGAGGTCTAGAACTTCCCAGCCTCTAGCACTGTAAGAAAAAATGTCTATTTATTGGATAACTTAGTCGATCTATTGTAGTCTCTTATAGCAACAAAGTCGATCAAGACAGAGTGTAATCCACTAAGGATTGCTTTTGAGTTTTGTTCAGGCAGGTCTATTTCAGCTTTGCCTCTTGCTTACAAGGTAACCCCTGCTGCTGGCTCTGATAACCACTGAACCTTAACCCAAGATCCAACTTCTAGAACATTCGGCTAGCCTTCCCTTCTTGGGTGGAGGAATGACTGGCCAACTTTCTCAAAAAAAATGCTGGGCTGAGAATAGATTTCCCACATGTACTTCCCATCTTTCAGGCTCCAAGTTTTTCATATTTACCTGTACTGGTCATTTGGATAAGTTGTAAAAAGTGTTGTTTTCTGTCTGTGTTTACATTGCATGTGCCTTTTTTTTTTTTTTCTTTCTTTCTTTCTTTTTTTTCCCCCTGCAGTAGAGTTACTAACAAACTGATCCTCTGTGGTGGAAATTGAAAATCCCCCTCTAATGGAAATTGAAAATTCTCCTCTAGTGTAGAGAATTTCCAGAATCCAAGAGCAGACATTCTTTGTCTGGGTAGAGCATCCTCTTCAGAAAGCATCTGAACCTTCACTGCGTCCACCAGACCAGCCTGGGAGCTGCCCTTCAGAGCGCCCCCCTCCAGGCGGCCCAGTGCAGTCGGAATCTGTCCCTCCTGCCTTCCTCCTCCCTGTTGAAGCATGAGTCCTTTGAAAGCATGAGTCCAGGAGCTTCCAGAGGTACTGGTCCAGTCTTTGGGGAAAACTAACTTAGAAAAATAAATGAAGCAGCTCTGCAGGGGAGAAGCCATGAATGAAAATCCCAAGGTCGGAAATCTCCAGTTCTTGTTTAGTAACTCTTTTCTGTGTAAAGAAACCAATATATGTATCTGCCGCTAATTTAATCTTTTGTATTTTGCTGTATTAAATAAAGAGACTTTGGCTCTCTGGACCCCATGGAAGCTGTTGTGATCTCTGGATGTTGATTAGAAAGCTTATACACACATTGCTTTTCTCCCCATTGTATGGGAACCACCGAGGCACATGAGAGGGGAACACAGCAAGAAAGACACATGCCTGGATTTATGGAGCAGAAAGAGAGTTCGGATCCCAGACCAGTACCTGAGGTAGAGAGGGAGGAATCTGAAGTCAAAGGAAGGCAGCATGAGATTCAAAGCGAATTAAATGAGTAACCAAACTTGTAACTCCTAAGTCGGGCGAGAGGAAAAAATAGTGTATGGGAGGGAGAGCTTAGAGGGCCTGGGCATAGGCGAGAAGGAACACAGAAGAAAAATTCAAAACTTCATAAAATACCAGCATTGTGACAAGAAGAGTAGGATAAAGGTAGACATTCTCTGTGTGTGCTCCAGTGGGAATCAGCTGTGGAGAATATTGGTGAAAGCCACACCTCACTTCTGGTGATGTGGTTTAAACATGGGCACGAGACATGGAAAATATCCTAATTCATTGATTCTTTGCTCTTTTTCCCCATAATGAATTGCTTCAGGTCATGGTGGGTCTTCGGCTCTCCCTGGGTTTTGCGACACTGGGAACATCCCAGCTGTACACTTACCTGTCATTGTAATACTGTGACATTGGAAATGACACTCAGCTTGTCGCAGGGTTGCAAGCACTTCTGAAAGAAAAATGCTGTACATCAGAAAGTGATTTTCCTTCCTTTAGAAAGATATAGTACCTCTTATACTTCTGCACATCTCAGAGTGAACCAATTAAATTTTCATAATTATGATTTAGGTGATAAAAATAGCATGTACCAATAAACAAATTAACTGATTTCTTGATTACTTTCATTGTAGAAGAATAACAAAGCTTCGACTGAAAAATAACTTAGCTTCTTATCTGTAGCAGCACCAGCTTATTTTGATTCTTATTTTGTTGTTTCTCTGTCTCAATGTCACTGGAAATTGTACCCTCATGTTTTATTACAATGAGAAGAAATGTTTTCAGGATGCATACAGCTGTGACATTGAACTTGTGACATTTAAAGGGCAATAGAATGCTAATGTGACTAATAAATCACAAAAATGGTTTTATAACAGTCCGTATGAGAATCCCTTTATCCCCTTATCTTTTAAACTGACTAAATTTGACAACTTAGTTTGTAAAGATTGAAATAGAGAATCACTGTGGATTCAAATTGAAATAACAGTGAAACAAAGGCATTCCTAACCTTTCAATAAACAAGTTGTCATGTTCTCCCTTTTGTAAGAAAAAAATGTCTATCAGGGAACAGGCAAAGGAGTGTATTTCTGTGAAATGTGGTGGTCTGTAATGATTTTTGAATTGCTCAGGAAGGCAAGAGGTTGCAATACAAAAATAATCCTTCTTTGGTAATTGATTTTTGTACTTTCATTTGAACACACAAAATTGCTTTCAGGGCTGGTGTATTACAATGTGCCATTAAACAAGGTTATTGATAACTATAGCACATGAACTCTGCAAGCCATCAATTACCTCGTGCCCCCAGTGCTTGGGGCGGGGGTACTGACACTAGGTCTCCTGGCTGCACTGACCGGGGGCTCCAGCACTCAGTTCTTCAGATGTTCAGTGTTCCTAAATGGAAACACTGGGGGAGAACGTTTGAGATAAGCACATTCTAGAAGTTCTAAGACACGTCGCTGTCTTGAGAAGGCCTGTTTTAAGGAGAAAAGAGTGTACACACGTGTTTATTCCTTCCCTCCTGTCTTAGTTCAGTATGCAGGTGGTGACTGCTAAACGGTTACCACACACCTGTGTGTGTGTGTGTGTGTGTGTGTGATTGTGCGTGTATGTGCATGTGTGTGTATTTTGTGTGATTGTGTGTTTCTTTGGTGGTGTGTGTGTGTGTGGGGGGGGAATGGAGCCATGGCCAGGACTAGGTCTCTGACCTTAGCGACTCCTCCAAGAAACGAGGAGGATGAACTGACCATTTTGCCTCTGATCTTTTCTGCCCACTGGTCCTTCCAGCTGAGGGGCGACCTGAGCATGGTGACCGTCCTGGGGAAGACAGTGGTAGGCGAGCCTGCCAGCCCTCCGAGCAAGAGGCCCAGAGACAGTGCAAGACTCTCCAGGTCTGGGACCTGGTGTCCTCTTGCTCCTCCTGGCACACTCTCTGCTCTTCCTCTTCCCTGCTTGGAGCCTTGGGGGGCTGACCCATGGCCGTGGGGACTCTAGCCATGGTGGCACGCCAGGTACCCTGGGCTGGCTGATTCTGGTCACCAAGAGGCTGTAGCGTGAGCCTCCTGCCCCTGGCTCTGTCTCGTGGGTCAGGCAAGGCTGCCTACCCCACGGCCTCTCTGGACTGCTCTCTCACGATCACAAGGCTCTCTCTGGGTTTGCAGACAGCCCCTCCCTTCAGGTCCAGCGTGATAAAGGCTTCGCTGTCCTCAGTCTGGGACTCCTGGCCATCCCTCCGTGGGCTCCTTTATACTCCACACAGTTTTACAAACCGTCCCTTTATGGAACATGTTTCAATTATCTCATTTGAGTTGTTCCTTCATCTCCTACCAGAACCAGAACAGATCCTTAACGCAAAGAAGCCCCTGGAAACAGGACAGAAATCAAGAGGGGTGAGCCACTCCGCAAGTGGTGCTGTGCAGAAAGGTCTCTTTGTGGCCTCCACGGGCTGGAGGCCCTTGCTGCGAGGCTTGGATGTGGGTTCAAGTTTGCCTCATTCACTCAGTAGAAACGACAATATGTAATTGATAGCCTGTTAAACTTAAAATGAAAGGAAATGTATTACGAGGGTCTTTGCTACTAGACAGAGCACTTGATTTTCTCTGTAAAGATAATTAAAGACTGTATAAGAATCTCTGATAAAGAGTTAAACATTGCAACATGTGATGGTTAGAAGAACACAGAACCCTCTGTTCAATGTGCAATTGCAAATAAGCGTGATGTAATGAGTGAAGAAGGTGTTGCTGTTACCTGGCAAATGGAAGTAGGTCTTTCCACACACAAGCAAGGGGATGTCTCCCATCACTGCAAGATACAGAAGACGAACGCTGGTGGAGGAAAGCTGCTGGTTTGTCAGAAAATATTGGCCAAGGAATGGAGAAACTGGTGAAAAACAGAGAGCCGAGCGGCACCCGTCAGTCCTGGCCACACACAATCAGTCTGGCAAATCAGTCGCATTTTGTAGACCCGGATGGGGGAGGGGGGCGCCCGGGAGTTAAATCGCCTTCAGGGACTCCTTTTGCTCAAGCAGGCCAAGTGGGGAGAGCTGAGTAATAAGAATCTTGAGGTTGAGCAAGGAGCAGATAACCCTTTAGTCAGCAAAGAGCGGATGCAGCCAGTATCCAAGAAAGGAGACAAAAATCCCCGTCTCCATTCTCTTGGAAAAAGTGATTAAGGATTAGTGAGGGCAGTTATGAGAAACCCTTATATAGGATATTGTTTTACACCACCACAAGGCTGCTATCCACATTTCTAATTTCATTTTCAATAATTCCCAAGAAGTCGTTTTCTTATCTTTAGAGAGCTTTTGGTATCGCCTCAAACAATCCAATGTCAAATGCAAGGTCGTAATGAATTCCCGCTGTTCTTTTCTAAGAGTTTTATGGCCTTAGTTATCCTGCTTAGGCCACTGGTCTATTTTGAGTGAAGTTTTATACTTAGTATGATGTAGGAATTGGACATCATTCTTTGGCACGTGAACATTCGACTGCCCCAGCACCATTTCTTGGAAAGATGATCATTTCCCCATTAAATTGCCTTGACAGCCAAGAGGAAAATCAGTTAGCAGACATTTTACATTTTTAATGCATTCAAGTTGTGCCTGAGTCGTGGTTCTTTTCTCCATGAAAGTCCGGAAGGCTGAGTTTGGGAAGAGAAAGCAGCCTCTCCGGAGAGGGGGACACACACAGAAGGAAGGGATGAGCCGGGCGTGGTGGTGCACACTTGTAATCTCAGTACTTGGGAGGCTGAGACCAGAGGATCCGGGTTTGCAGCCAGCCTCAGCTACTTAGTGAGGCTCTCCACAACTTAGTGAGACCCTGTTTCAAAATAAAGAATAAAAAACAGGAAGTAGCTCAGAGGTAGAATGCCCCTGGGTTCAATCCCCAGTACTAAAAAAAAAAAAAAAAAAAGAAGGAAGGGATGCAGGACGTGTCCCATGCAGCCCACTTGCCTATTGAATGCAGTCTTCAAGACAATCGATATTTCTATTGTACCCATGAAAAAGGACAGGACCAAAAGATGGCTATGCTTGGATTATAGCATTTAACCCTACTTCCAGGATCTCTATATACCATGCGGATGTGACAGTCGGAATGGGCAAATCTCACTCCCTAAGACACCAAGGCTCCTCTGAGGACACCACTCCAGGTCCTGTGGGCCAGGGCCCTGGACTCCACCCATCAAAGCTGGCTCCTAGGGGTTTAATGCGCACGCACGCATCCTTAAGGTCCAGGCAGCCGCCCCACCCTGCTGATTTTGTCTGCAATGTTAATATCCAAGCTCTATCTTTTTGCTTAATAGGTTTATTTTTTATTAGAGAGTAGTTATTAAATAATGCAGCAGATTCCACATGGCTTACATTAAAAGACACTTTTTTTTTTACTTGTTTTAAGTAGTCCTTAGTATTTTTTCTTCCAAAGAAAAAATACTTTCTTCTCCTTTCCTTTTCAACTTTTCCAAAATGAACTATTCCCTAAAATTTCAAAAAAAAGTAAACAAAAAAGTAAAAAGGCTTTACTTTTATGATGCTTTTTCATTTTAAATAATGTCAAACCTACAGGAAATGCATAAGCTAGAAGAAAATAGAACCATATATCCTTTATACATATTTACCAAGTGGATATATTTTGCTCCATTCTCATTCTCTCTCTCTCTCTCTCTCTCTCTCTCTCTCTCTCTCTCTCTCTCTCTCTCTTATCTCAGTAATTTATATATGCTACATATTATAAATTAAATATATAGCCTATATATATATGTGTGTATATATATTATTTTATTTTATTTTGGAGGCATTCTACCTCCGAGCTACAAACCCAGCCCTATTTTATTCTTTATTTTGAAACAGGGTCTCACTAAGTTGCAGAGGGTTTCACAAGTTGCTGAGGCTGGCTGTGAACCTGTGATCCGTGTCTCAGCCTTCCAAGTACTGGGATTACAAGCATGCACCACCACGCCCAGCCTGCCTATATATGTTTTTATTTTCCTATATACATATTTTATTTTCCTAACCTGTTAAGAATATGTGGCGAGCCAGGCGTGGTGGCGCACGCTTGTAATCCCAGCATTCGGGAGGCTGAGACCAGAGGATCCGGGTTCGTGACCAGCCTCAGCTACCTAGTGAGGCACTCCGCAACTTAGTGAGACCCGGTTTCAAAATAAAGAATAAAAAATAGGGCTGAGGGTGTATCTCGGAGGTAGAATGCCCCTGAGTTCAATCCCCAGTACCGCAAAACAAAACAAAACAAAACAAAACAAAACAAAAAAACAAAGAATATGTGGCCAAAAAAATGTCTCTTTACCCTTAAATATTTCAGAATGCATTCTTTTAAATAATCATAGTACAATCATCAAAGTCAGGATATTTGACATTGTTGCAATACTACTGTATAATTCATGGACTAGATTCAAATTTTATCAATTGCCCCAGTGATGCCTTTAAGTTTTCATTCTCAAGGACTTTTCAGTTTGAACCAGGAAGTCTTCGAAGGCCCAATTCTCCTATCTTTTTCTCCTCTAATTGAGCAAACTCTTCTTGGCTATTTCCACCGATTTTCATGTGCTGACTGTGTGCTACCTCTTGCCCAGGGATGCCTCTCCTGCCTCAGCATTTGTATAACATAGTACTGAAATGTTTCAACCACAGTGTAAACAGGCAGGAGTCACAACATATTTAGTGAAAGAATGGAAGGAAGATTAAGTGTGGATTCCTGCACCCCTGGATTCATTCACTTCACAAATCTGCCCAATTCAGAAACCTGGACAGTTGTTCTTTTCTCTTATTCCTGCCCTGAACAAGCGATGGTTCCCTTCTATTCATGTTCCATCAGAAGCCTGTGCCACCCCAATTCCTGTGTTCTCAGCAGGACCTGACCTCCTAGCCTCGTTTTCGTGTCCTGATTGGATTGGGAACCTCGTCCTGGTCTCTGCTTCTGGGCTTAGCTCTTCTACACCACTTCGGGAGTGTTGCTGGTCACCCATAGTTGTAATTCTATTATTCCTTTGCTCAATAATTTTATGAAGGAAGTTTCTCAGGGCCAGGCATGGTGGCTCACACTTGTAATCCCAGTACTTGGCAGGTTGACACAGGAGTATTGCAGGTTTGAGGCCAGCCTCAACAACTTAGTGAGTCTTTGTTTTGAAATAAAAAATAAAATAGGCCTGGAGCTGTAGCTCAGAGGTAGAATGCTCCTAGGTTCAATCCCCAGGAACAAACAACACACACACACACACACACACACACACACACACACACACACACGAAATAAGAAAAAGAAATTTTCTTAGGAAAAAAATCTAAACTCCCTATAATGATGGCCATGCTTAATGGTTATTTGCTGTTTGCCTATTGCTTATTAATCTTACAATTTTAATTATTTAATTCTTTCATTCAGCTAGATCTTATTTTCTAAATAGACTTCAATTGTCCCATTGTAATCATATATCATCATGAAGTTCAGAGTAGCAGAAACACACTTGCACACGGCACCCTATTGCCCCTTCCCTAACTTTCTCCCCTAATCCCCTCCCACTGTTTTCCTGGTCTCTTCTCATTTATCTGAAGTCCCTGCTGTTTCCAGTTCTCTCTAGCTTCCATCTAGGAGAGAAAACATCTGCCTGTTGAACTTTTATTCAGCTCTCACACGTACTTCATGCTTGGCCTATAGGTATTAGGATACAGGAGACTGTGAGACATCAAGACTAAAAGAGTCCGGATCCCCAGAGTGACCATCTGAAGGAATTGTGCTCAGACACAAAGCATGTAAAGAAATATATCAGACGATTGTTGAGTAAAAATTCTGCCAAACAGCCAAAGTGGTGGTGAGACCTGAGGAAGAGGCAGGCTCCAGTTGCGGGCAGAAGAGGCAGTGCGAGCCCAGCCAGCCATGTTCCGACATTTGGCTGGGAAGACAGTTGGTTGTCTTTCCTTAAGCCACGGAGCGCAATCTTAGGCAGAGAGCAGTAGTCACCAGCTACAAAGGAAGGGCTATGGAGGTAGAAGTTCCAAGCAAGTTGGGATCCTGTTTCTAGAGGGCCACGGGTACTGGAAAGTTGATTTAAACAGAGATCAAGACAGACACACAGGTAATAAACGAGGTTGTAAGTTCTAAGGGAAGCAGAGGTGTCCATGATTTGGCACCAAGGGCCACATTCTTAAGCTCTGTGAGTCAGAGACGCAGTAGTCTGGGTTCAGGCTGATCCTCCCATGGGGTCTAGTATCCAGAATCAATTACAGTGTGGAACAGGCTGTTCCTGAAAGCACTGGGTCAAGTCAGCTAGTCTAGAATGTTCTAGAAAGGCCCAGTCTTTTACGAATGAAGTCCCTCACTGTTTCCCCTCCCTGTCTCAGAATCTCACCTGTGCCCCATTAGTTGTTGAAATAATTGTTTATAACTGTGTTCTATTAAATATCTTTCAAGGCAGATTAAATTAGTATCCTGCTGATTTGAAAATGAAGGTTTTTAAAGTAATCTTTGAAGAGTCTTTTAATTGAGCTTGTGAAGGGAAATTAACAAGTGAAAATCTATTGTTCCAACCAAGTCTTACTGACATTAGTTGTTAAAATAGAGACAGCTGAAGGTAGCGTGTCTCCCGGAGCTTCAGTTCTTCTGATGTCTTTAATCATTCCTTTTTTAAGGACTGGAAGAGGAAGAAATGGGTTGTGGAAAATTAGAAAATAATGAAGGCTTTGTAAAAATAGCTGCTGCTGAAATTCAGGTGAAAGCACACTTTGGGTAATTCCAACAAAACAAAATCAGTGATTCCAGATGGCATTGAATGCAGCGCTGCAGCTGAATTAACTAAGGAACATATCCAACCAGCAAGGGTTATTTTTAGAGAACAGAAATAGAGACCTGGGAAGGTATCAGAAGATCAGAAAATAGAAGCAGGAAACATCGTTTTTAAAAAGAAAGAATAACCATGGTAATTACCCTAAATGTATAATTCTCGTTAATTTTGTAGGAAAGAGAAAGATAAAATAGCTTGGAAATCTGGAGTCTACTGGCACTATTAAAAATAATAGTCATCAGTTTTCAGAGGCTGTTAATAATTATGGAGGGAGTTTTGTCTCTTTCCTTCCTTCCTTTCTTCCTTCCTTCCTTCCTTCCTTCCTTCCTTCCTTTCTTCCTTCCTTCCTCTCTTCCTTTCTTTTTTTCTTTTTTCTTTTGTAGTACTGGGGATTGAACCCAGAGGCATTCTACCTTCCAGCTACACCCACAGCCTGATTTTTTTTTTGCTTCATATTTGGAAACAGCCTAGCCTGCTGAGAGTCTTATCAGGTCTCATTCCTTCCCTCCAGTTGACCCCACTGCCCTTCCTGCTTTCCTCTCCCATTTCTATTCCTTCCATTCTTTGCTCCTGAGAACTTCTTTCCTCTCTTTTTTGCCTCTTTCTTTCTTTCTCCCTACATGTAACCATTCCTGCCCTAGGTGATCGTCAGGTAACAGGTGTACAGGAGACAAAAGTCTGAAGCACGTGTATCCCAGAGCCTGGCACGGGCCCTTCTGCTTCTCTCCTTTCCAGTATTCTCCCTTCGCTTCCTTTTCTGATCTTATGTTCTGCTTCGCTGCCGTTGTCACTCTGTCAACTCACTACCCTGCAAACCTGAATTCCAGTCTCCGAATTCTGCAACCCTAACTGAATATCCACACTCTGAAGATGCCAGGTGGGAGTTTTGCTGCGCACTAGGGGGCTGGGCCAGTCCCTCCACCCCTTTCTGTGCACGGAAGCCTTTACTCTTCTTGTCTGACTCCACCATGCTGTTCCAAGACCTCCCTCTGCGCCCATGGCGTCAGTCACAGCCCCTTCCCACAAGGGACTTCCCCAGCTGAATTCCGGAACACGCCCAAAGAACTGCTTCTTTGGAATTTGAATATTGTGTTCTTCATTACAACAGGGTTAAGTGGCCAAATGCATTTGGGAGTTGCTGATTTAAGTGAAGTTAATTAGATTCTTTACCACAGGATTCTCAGAGCACTTAACACCTAATTTGCATGTGAAATCCTCCTTTGTGTATATGTGGGTGTGGGTGTGGGGGGGTGCAGTGTGAACAGTTTGCAGTTATATTTGTGCTTAGACCTGACTTTGTGAACTAACAAATAAGAGCCCTGCATGTCCTCTGGGACAACCTAGGGCACTGTCTAGAGGTACATACTATGTCTCTCATTCACTGTGCTTTGTGATCGTCTTTAGATTCTGTCTCATTTCTTCCATTAGGTTGTCATCTTCCTAGTTTTGAAGACTGTAGTTCATTCTTCTTTGTGCCCCCGAGGGAGGCGTGGTTCACCTTCCCTGGATGCTACACAACTTCAAATAAGACCAAATCACCACTTATCCAGAACATGACATCTATACAGTACAGAGGAAAGACAAAGTACGCTGTGTTCCAAAGAGCTTGCGGATTCCAGCAGGTGCTGGCTCCGTGATGTCCAGAGGCCTGACTGCAGGCCGTCTCCATCTCTGTACCTGGCTTCCACAACAGCAGAGATTTCCAAGAGTCTTCGCTTCAAGGGAACAGGAAATGCCCAGAGAGACCCAATAGAAACAACTACAATATTGATGTTTGCTGAGGTATACAGTTTTGCAGAAACACAAACCCAAACAAACCCAAACCCAACCCCAAAACAAAACAGCAGAAAAGATAAGCAAAATAATGACTTGATACAACTTGGCATAACTTTGCACTACTAATAGGCTGTTCAACTGTTATGGGGTACGGTGAACCCCAAATCCGTAGGTCCTTGGCTTGTGGAAAAAAGAATTTTAACACGTGCCAGTCAGAAACAACATAGGCAGGTTTATTTTAAGAACGTAAAGGGAAACTGGGAGAAAGGGGAAGGGAAGGCAAGGAGCGGGAAGCGGGAAGGGGGTAAGGCATGGAGGAGAAGAGCACGCTGCGCGCC
>PVLC010013660.1:23151-41226 GCA_004027655.1 Graphiurus murinus | reverse complement strand
ATTCAAAAATTTAAGAATTTTCTATATTATCTTATATAATCTGATCAGGAATACCCTTTCTTCTTCAGTTACCTCCCAGACACAGTTGTTTGGTCTGGGAAAAAGAGTTTTCCCAAAACCAAGCAGTAACTTAAATATAGTGTTGAAAAATTCTAAAGGATGAATTTTAAAAGGCAATATAATCACTAACTCATGTAAAATTATATAATGAACATATGTCAAATGTTCACTTAGATTCCTGTTAATTAATAGAGTACCAGTAAGACATTACAAAAGGGTCAAAAGATAATGAAAAGAGACATATGGAAGGAATGATGGATTCTGAAATTAATTTACAAGTTAACTCAAGGAAGAACTATACAAAGAATAGATCAATTGTGTTCCTCTGGAAAAAAAAATTATCTACATCTAGGTAAGGGTTATTTCTATTATTATCATTTTCTACAAATTCCAGAATTGCAAAGTAACTCAATACATTGAAAGACAGAAATATGCCATATGATTGAGTTGGACAGGATACCTACTACCTTGTTTTCCTTTTATGCCATCATGTTTCACAACATGTTTCAGAAAGAGGAAGAGAGAAAAGGAATTTACATACCCACATGGGAGAAGAATTAGATTTTCTTATATTAAAATTTAAAACACCAGCATAAAATATTATACAAATTGAAAAGAAATCTGAAGAGAAAAGATGTCTTGTGAGAATTCAGGAAATAGAGTCAGAGATGCAATAGGACAGAGTAGAGTTGAGGACATAAGGAATCTTCATGGAAGTATTAAGTCAGTGAAAAAGGTGCAGGATGCAAAGAAAAAGATGTTAAAACAAAAAAGCAATTGGATGGTAAAAGCATACAAATACAAAAGGAGGCAAAGGTAGAAAAATAAGTTAATTTTGTTTTGGCATTGTTTACAGTATATATTTTATTTTAAATTAATATAGAAATTGTACATATGTATGGGGTATCGTTGACTTTTCAATACATGCATACAGGGTGTAATGATCAGAGCAGGGTAGTTGGCATGTCCATCACTGCAGATATTTATTATTTATGTTGGGAATATTCAAAATTCTGTCCACTAATAATTTGATACATGCAATTAAGTGATGACTTTTTTTTTTTTTTTTTGTGGTACTGGGGATGGAACTCAGGGGCATTCTACCTCCGAGGTACCCCCAGTCCTATTTTTTATTCTTTATTTTGAAACTAAGTCTCACTAAGTTGCGGAGTGCTTCACTAGGTAGCTGAGGCTGGCCGCGAACCCGGATCCTCCGGTCTCAGCCTCCTGAATGCTGGGATTACAAGCGTGCGCCACCACGCCCGGCGAGTGATGACTGTTTTTAAAGCATAACATCAGTGAGAAGATTGAAGAATGCATGAGACTCAAGTCCCTAGAGATATACCAATACTGTGTCTAGTGGTTCCACAAATATACTTTCATTTCGGTGACAGCCACATATTCTACAATATATTCTAGGACCTTGGTAGAATTCTTGCTTCAGTTATTCTCAAACTTAATTCAACATAATCTTGCAACATGGAAAGTAGCTTGAGTTAATCTTTTTTTTTTTTACCCCTGTATAATACAGAGCTCAAATAAGGCATTAATCATATTGGTATATGACTTTTTGATACAGGGGATTGAACCCAGGGATATTATGCCTCAGAAATACACCCCCAGACCTTTCATTTATTTTATTTTATTGTTTGTTTGTTTGTAATAAAGTTTGACTAAGTTGTGGACAGTCCCTGGAGAGAATGTACTATATGTTAAACAAAAGTTTGGAAAACTAAATAGATTTAAATAAATTTAGCTAAATTATCAATCTGGTTTTTAGAGACCACTGATGATCTCTAAAACACTACAATTCACTAATAATAGTAAGTTTCTACTTCATTTACAGGCCTAATTGCTTTTCTCACTTCTAACACATCCTGAGGTATTTGGACTATTTTTTAAAAATCCAAATTCTCGACAATTATTTGCACATTAATTTTGCACTCTTCCAAATATTATAAAAGAAGATAGTTTCTATTTTTGTGTATCTGACTGATAATGAAATTTGAGCCTTTATTATTCATTGTCTGTCTTTCCTTCTGTGCTGTTTCTCAAATTTGAAGAAGGGATTTGCTAAAATTATTACATGAGCTTGGGGGAAAAAAATCCTTGACTGTGCAATGGAAATACTGTTTTGTTGGGTGCATTGCCACACGTCATTAATACCAGCTACTCAAGAGGCTGAGGCAGGATGATCACAGGTTTGAAACCAGCCTGAACAATCTAGAGAGACCCTCAAAATAAAAAAAATAAATAAATAAATAAATGAAAAGGGCCTGCAGCACAGTTGTAATGGTCCCTGGACTGGGGTGGAAGTAGGTAGATATAATATTTAAGGAAATTCAAGTACAAGTAGATTTTATTTTTGCATGCAACATATTACTGTATGTATAGATGAAGAAAGAGGCATAGATGTAGATGTGGATATGACAAATGAAACTGAATTTTTCTCCTCCTCTATCTCCTTTTACCTTTCTTCTTTTTCTTCCCAAAATGCTACTTGATATTGAAATTAATGTAAATAGGATACAAAAAAAAACCATTCATATGTTTCATTTTTCAATGGGGTTCTACTACTACTTTAATGATTCAATTTAAAGTATTTTACTGCTATATAAACTTGAAGGATACTTCGTGGTAGCAAAGAATACATTATTTTAATAGGCAGGCATTTTACTCACAATTAAAAGGTTTATAAATTTATCTTATATAATAATTTAAAATATGTCTCCCCATAATTTCACATTAATTGAAAATAAACCTCCCCATAATTTCACATTAATTGAAAATAAACCTCTCCACAATTTCTACTTGGTCATCCAGAGTTGTAAAATATCAACATAATTTCTATTTTTTCATGAAAAATCTTTATATATTTAAAGAAAATGGTCATACCCCTCCTGAAGCATGTTGGTGCTAACTACCCTTCATATTATATGATGCACCTACAATTAACCATTATAATTACATTGTTTAGTAACTTTAATTTTTCAGCATTATTTTAAATTTAAGACATAGGTGCTACGTTACTCAGTATTCCTCAACTCCCTTTATGCACTGAAACTTACAAGTTATTTTCCCTTACTAAGTTTGTATTTTCATCTCCTTAGGGACTGTGAAATATTCAGACATGTGAATTAATTATACCTAGAAGTTTCACTAGAGGTTTTTTTCTTTGATTTTAATTTAATTGATTACTTTACTAATGAATTAATTAATTTATTTAATTTCATTGTGCTGAGGATTGAACCCAGCAGGATTCTACCTCTAAACTATAACCCAGCCCTATTTTATTTTGAAACAGAATCTCACTAAGTTGGTGAGGATCTCACTAAGTTGCCGAGGCTGTCCTCAGACATGCCACCCACCTGTCTCAACCCCTCCAGTATTGGGATTATAAACATGTACCACCAAAACTAGCTGTTTAATTTTAATTTTCACTTTCTCTCCATCGCTGTTATTCTGTAGGATATTACGGTTAATTCAGTTTCCTAGATTTTAGCATTCCTCAATCTTTTAATTTGTGCAATTACTTCTTTGAATTTAAATTCAGTACTTTATACCTATGTAAAATGTATAGAAAGTTTGATTCTTCATTCAATAATAAAACATAAATCAAGTTTTTTACTAATTGGGATGCTATCCTAGAAGTCAGATATGGCTGAGGAGTTGCTGAAATAAAAAAGGATACATCTATTTCCTGATGTTAAGTATACTAATACCATCATGGTACTGACCATAATCATTAGTTTTAATGAACCAAGAGTGGGTCCAAGTGATCTTTCTTTCCAAAGTGGTCATGAAATTTGGGATTAACAGGCATTCCAGCTCTTAGCAAGGAGTTATAGTTTCTGCTGTTGATCTTTATGCAAATTAGTACATTCACCTGACTTTAAAATCTCAGTTCTCCTTCCTTCTTAGTGATTTCCAAACTAAGAGTAATGCACATGATGTACTTTCACAAATATATCAAAGTCAATCACTAAACTGAACTTGAGAAGGAGGGAAGGTGAGGGAGTGGGGTAGGAATTGGGGAAGGGGTTAAATGAGAAATATGTGCATGTATGCCTTTATCAGATTGTACCTAACAAAGATGTATGATTACAATGCACCAATTAATATAAAACATAAAAAATAAAAAAAAATCCAATATGCAAGGTAAAGTTGCTTAAACCTTTTTACAGTAGTCTATTAACTCAAATACTATCTTTTTGGCCTTTAACACCATCATACCTTTCTATCCTTTGTAGTTGACTATTTCTAAAAAACAGGACCTTGACACCACTTTGTATTAATTGTCTCTTCTCTTACTCTCTATTCTGAATTCACACCATGGGTTCTTATTCTTTAATCTGGTTCTAACATTTTACTTTTTGCCAAACTTTTAGCCATTCCCATAATCTGGTTGCTGCCCAAGTTCCTTGTTATTTTTATAGTAAGCATTTGATTTTCAAAAATTACCATTTATTTTCACAGATGATATATGTTTCAATCATCAGTCCAGATTCCTCTTGTGTACTCTGAAGCTTTAAACTTATCTACATAATTTTCACAGAATTGGTTACCTATGAAATATCAACCTGAATATTTCAGAATTATCTAATCTCTAACATGCCTACTATTGGACTCATTATTTCCCCTCATCTACTTATTTTTCTTTCTTTTTTTTTTTTTCTTTGGGGTACTGTTTATTGAACCCAGGGGCATTCTACCTCCAAGGTACACCCTCGGTCACTATTTTATTTTTTTTATTTTGAAACAAGGTTTCACTAGGTTGCTGAGAGTCTCATTTTGTTGATGGGATTGTCCTGGAAACTTCAGTCCTCCTGTCTCAGTCTCCCAAGTACTGTGATTACAGGTGTGCAATACCACACTTGGCTCTGTTTCTCTTCCTGTGTTCTTTGTATGACCCAAATATGATAGTGTCATATCCTTCCCAGCGAAATGAGACCTAAATCAGAACCCTACTAGACATCTTTTATTTATCCTCCATTTCTTTCAAGCTCAAAATTCACCACAAATTTCCTGTGAATTGGACTTTCAGTATTTAACTCCTGTGCATGCAAATGACTGTCCATGCAGTCTTTAAAATTCACTATCTCTTTTGCTCTCAGGGGTATTTTCATATATACCAAACCCATTCATTTTACTCCCCAGTTCAACAGTCTTCAAACCTTCCACTTAGCTTCTTTTCGTATTATACAAAGTTTCTGGTGATTGTTTCAGCCTTTGCTTTCAGCTGTCCACTCTTATTCCCCAACTTCTGCACCTTTTCTTCCTGCCACACTGAACAAGACACTCTTTGTTCTGGTCAATTTACATTGCTATTGTTGTTCCTTCTGCTTGAGAAAATGCTCCACCATCTACTAAGCCAATTTTGCTTTGTTGACTCCAAATCTGTTTTCAAGATGGAATACAGAATTCACCATGAAGCCTTTCCCTAAATATTTTAATTCCTTATGCACTAATGTTCCTGTGCCCTGATAAATATTTTAGTGTGTATTACAATGTGCTGTAGTAGGTCATACTCTGTTACTTGTCTGACTTGCCAATTATATTACAGAATGTTTGAGGACAGAAAGTCCTATGTCTTATTCCATCTTAAAAGATTGTAGGAAAATAAAATAGAATAAATGTTAAAGTTTTCTAAAGATCTTAATATTGCTAATTTGTATTCATTTTACTTTTTTATATATTTTGCCATCTACAATGGGCATATTATTGCTTCACTGTACTTCATCCACAAAGATATACTTTCTGTATAGTCAACAAAATTCAAAGCAATTGAATATTTAATTTTATTGATAATATTCATTTACTTCATAACCTGATATCTTTCTTTTTTTTTCTACTTTACTTTTAAAACTGTAGTATTTTCTCTGACAATGCTTGCTATCCCTATATTTTTGTAGTGCATTTGCAAATATTTTAATGAAAATTAACTGTTTTAAGCCTCTCATGTTATAAGTTTCAAGAAAACTTTGTTTTGTTTCTCCCCTTGATCTAGTCAACTACAATACAATTTATAGATCTCAATCCAAGTATCATTTTCTCTAGAAATAATGATCTATCTTTGTTTTGAGCTGTATTCCTTTAAATAGGCTCCCGGGGGACCAGGCACTAGTCATCACAGTCACAATTTTATAGTTTTATGGTTACTAATGTCTAAGTTCTGTGCGGGCAGTGGTATATGTCTATATCATATATCCTACACCTCACACAGGGACCAACACGGGGCACACAATTTATATTTCTTCATTCTAAAAGCCAATAAGTATAACTATACAGGAGAATGGTTAAACATTATTTAAGGAAAATCTTTAGACTTAGAAAATAATCATTCAAAGAGAATGACAGGTTATTTCTCAAAACTATCGAAAAGTAATGGTGACAATCAGAAGAATAAACCCTGATTAGAGGTTTAATTTATTTTCAAAGGAAAGGTTTAGATATTGAAATAACCTGCCAAAGATGCTTACAGAATTTCTTCCGCACAGACATCATTGTTATATATAGGATTCCTATTGAACTCAGACAGTTTGTATCCAATTTGTGACTGAATATGGTTCTAGTGAAAACAGAGATGGCTTTTTAGGGATATTTTTAGCCTCTAAATTTTGAATTCATTTTATTTTACCGATCATTATAGAGTTCTTAAATCCTATTCCCTGACGCTACTAGATGTTATATCATTAGCCTAATAAAATAAAACTTTGTGTTTCCTATGCAGTAGAAATGAACATTATCTGTACAATATTAAGTTTATAAATGTGTTCCCCAAGACACAGCATGATGGATTATAGTCCCACTGAACATTCAATATGAGCTCTTGCATAGAAAGGAAAAGCAAATTCACTTTGAACTGAATTGAGATAAACATATCTCATAAGTGAATCAAGTTTCAGTAATTCACAAGCAGTAATACCCAAAATAAGTCAAAGGAGATATATTATAAATGCCATACCTCAAAACGAAACTAGTATTATCATAATATTAAATTACATGTCCTATTTATCAATGGATTTCTATTCCACACCTTTCTTTAAAACACAATTTGATATATTCTGTACCAACATTAAACAAAATTGCATATACTATATCATTATGAATAGAGTCTTCCATATTTTTTAATGTATTTTATGCTGCTTTACTAGTCTTTGCCGACTATAGGAATATTACTGTATGCAGAAGACTATAAGCAGTAATCACTTACTTTGAAAAGCAAGTAAATATGTATAATTGTATGTTTTCTCATATCCAAGATATGCTGTTTATTTCACAATAAAATGCAACATTTACCTTTTTAAGCAATGATATTTTAAAAATTCAACATACTACTATCATCAATAATATAATATAAAGTTAAACAGATATATTTACCTGGCTTAAATATCATCTATAATTGTCAATACAGGCCTTGACAAATTTGGACAATAATTAAAATTATTCAATTATTAAATTATACTTGAGGTAGAAGAAAATTTAAATCATTGTTCCAATGAGAAACTAATTTAGTATTTTTAAAATTAACTTTCTGAAGTCATTAAAGCCAAATTTCCAAGTCCTAAATTTCTATCAAATACTTCCATAGCCTTGTTTCATTTTCTTACCTGAGTTAAGAATTGGTGTTTTATTTCTTCTAAATTGTCTATGTTTCTAAATTATGTTAATATAAGACTAATTCAACTCAGGACAGGCTTACTTGAAAACTGAATCCTTTTTTTTGCAGATAAAAAATTTATAAACTTTATGATATTAATTTTTTAATTACATACATCAAAATCTTAAAAAATATGCCTGTGAGGCAACTTTATGATATATACTAATCTGGGACATGTTACTTATTTAGCTTTTGATGCTTACCTCATACAAACTTGGACATACACTGAGGTACATACACACATATACAAAAGTGTAATCATACTGTCTCTGATCCTAAGATGAAAACTAATAATTCAAGCACATATGTCATATTTTACTGAACTAAATATGTTAAGAGCCATAGGGGTTGGTTATACCTTTAAGAAAGTAAATAAAGCCATACAGGTTTTGTTTTCTACATCTGAGCTATACCCCCAGTCCTATTTTTTATTCTTTATTTTGAAACAGGGTATCCCTAAGCTGCGGAGGACATCACTAAGTAGCTAAGGCTGGCTCAGGAGCCTGAGATTCTCCTGTCTCAGCCTCCTAAGTACTGGGATTACAGGCATGCGCCACCACGCCTGGTGCCATACAAGTTTTGATGTAGACCATGATGGCTCTAAAGACTTTTGACCTGGCTCCAAGACCTTGAAACTAACCTTGAAAATCCTCTGCATATAATTGTATAAACGTAGTCATGAGGGGGTATATTCATTTACAGAATTATCCTCTACAGCACAGTTTTTCTCTCACAATTTCCCTTTAACTGTGACATTAATAGGAGAGAAACTTAGAATGACTCTTTACACTTCTACTAAGCATAGCCACAAATTATTCCTTTTACATTTTCGATTTTTTAAAAAAAGCTACTCAATCAACTTTAGTTATTTAGATTACCTCTCTCTACATTAATCATTTTTGATTGATAATTTTGTTAACTCTGTAACTACAACACAATTTATAAACCTGGTGCCAAGAATTCATTCCCTAATTTGGTAAGTATATGCTATTGAATATATGCTCATATGCTACATATTAAAAATCAAGATAAATAGTTCAATTCGTGATACATTTCAATTCTCAATAAATTTCTCTGGAAAATCTGTGTAAGTATATGTTCTGACCTTTAGAAATATATAGCAGTTTTCAAATTAATGATATTTCATATAGATAAAAAGGTATAGAAGTAAGCCGGGCATGGTGGCACACGCTTGTAATCCCAGCATTTGGGAGGCTGAGACCTGAGGATCCAGGTTCACGGCCAGCCTTAGCTACCTTGTGAGGCACTCCGCAACTTAGTAAGACTCTGTTTCAAAATAAAGAATAAAAAATAGGGCTGGGGGTGTAGCTCGGAGGTAGAATGCCCCTGGGTTCAGCTCCCAGTACCACACACACACACGGAAAAAAAAGGCATAGAAGTAGCCTTTTTATAGCACTAGTACTCCGAAGTTCTTAAAGCTGTTAATACAAATTTCCAGTATCTTAATGCATTAATATTGGCTATTGGAGATTATACTTTGAAATTTTTCACAAAGGCAATATTTTGTATTTTTTTATTCTTGAATGCACATTTATATTTTTATTTGATAATATTATGAGATAATACAAGACAAAATACATCAACTTATTTGAATTGAGGCAATATACCTGTGTAATAAGTAATTTGGTCTTGTCCAAAGAGAGATCTGTCTTTTTTGCTAATCCATGTCATACCTCATACAGTGTCTCTGATAAAGGCAAGCAATGGTCACATGGAACTCATGAAGAGACTTCTCACACCCAGCAGTCTGAGGACACAAGCTGATCATGCCAAAAAGACCAACTGTGTGATTGAGTGTATTTGTTTTGCATCATATAACATTAGTTGACCTACAGGCTGAGTTAAACCAGCTGGGCACTCAGTCAGTCAGTCAGTCATACCTATATAATGAATTAACAATAAACTCTCTGGAGAGCAGAGATTGGGTGAGGTGCCCTGGGTGGCAATACTCGTTGAACATTGTTTCACATGGATGCCCTAGGAGCGGCATATTTTGATAATATTGGATGCTTTCAGTTTGGAACGTTTCCAGAATCAGGTTTCTGAGTTATTTTTTTTTAATTTCACTGTTTTTTTTTTAATGTATCCTTGCACCGTGATAAACTATAATTGTGATTTTAAGTTCCCAAAGTTTTTCTAGTGAACTTTTATACCTAAATGTGGCTTTGTGAATTCCTTAAACTGGTAATAGGTGACAGAAGTGGAAGCAGTCCAGAGGACTATGCTCTCAGACTTTCATAGCTTGGCTAATTCTAAGCAACACAGGACTGCCAGTGTTTTAGCACATTACATGTCTATTCATCAATATTAATCAATACCTACCTCTTCTAAGTTGCAAATTTCTAAATAATTGAAATGTAAAATAAGTACAATCACCTCTGTGCATTGAATACTAACTCTATGCTAGAAGCAACACATTTATTTTATGTTTGGTTTATCATATTTGTTTGTGAAAAACATATCTATTCCGAAAGAAGAAAGTAAATAAGTAACTTCTCTAAGATTTATCACTGATTGCGTGCTAGTGCCAAAATTAAAAACCAGTTCCATTATAAATCCTGTGTTCAGAACTACTACCAAATGCTGCTTCTTCTTGTTAACATAGATCCCAATTCTATTTTAAGGCTGATTTGATTAAAGCTGAAATGTCTTAAGGCTAGAGCACTATGTAAATTTTGATTAACATGATCATCTAAAATGCAAGAAATAGCTTGCTTAGTCACATGGACATAGTGCTGGGCACTTTTCACGAACCCAAAAATGTCACATAACTGTTCATCGCACAATTATATCTACAACAGATTGTGCTATTGACTTCTTGAAGTTTCAAATGAGTATAAGCTAATTAGGGCAGCTGAGAAATCTCAGGCATATTCCACTACCTTCATTTGACACAATATGCTGCCAAGATGCTCCAAAATTTAATGTGAAGTTTAACTATTAAGTACTTGCACAATCTTATGTAGCTAAATTTTATTCTGTTTGAAATTGAAGAGTCTTCAAGCTAATAAAAAGGGAAAATAACTAATGAAACATCATAAACTATCTTATAAACTAAAGATTGGATATAATTTGTATACAAATACTAAGATATATCATATCACATGCATTTACATACATTTAGATGTGTATAAAACTATAATGCAAAGAAACATTACAGGGCTTAGGCAAAGTAAATTTAATATAATCATGCATTTTCTAATATATATCTATATAGGAAACTTGCTAGGTGTGAGGGAAACTATGGTAGAAAAAGCAATAAAATTAGAGCCAAAGCCTGCCGTTGTGGCGCACTCTTGTAATTCCAGAACTTGGGAGGCTGAGACCTGAAGATCCAGGTTCACAGCCAACTTCAGCTACTTAGTGAGGCACTCCACAACTTAGTGAGACCCTGTTTCAAAATACAGAATAAAAAATAGGACTGGGGATTGTAGCTTGGAGGTAGAATGTCCCTGAGTTCAGTTCCCAGTACCGCAGAGGGGAAAAAAATTAGAGCTGAAATTTTATGAGACTAAATCTGATATTTGTTCCTATGTAAGTTTAGTTTTATTTTGTCATGTAATAATTTAAAGATTAAATGAGAAATAACATATTGGAAAGTAATTACTACATATACTGGAACACTGTACTTATTCAATATAAGTTGAGTATATTTAAATTTTGTTTCATATATTTAACATTGCCTATTAACTAAATATGTCACATGATAATAGTTTAATATGGCATTTATTTTTTTATGCCTGATGTTTGGGTTTGTTATGGGCCGAATTATATCCTCCCAGAATTGGAAAGCTGGCAACTCAATCCCCACTACCTCAGAATGTGACTGTATTTGCATATAGAACCTTTAAACATGTAATTAAGTGGAAGTGACACTGTAAGTTTGGAGATACAGTATATTATAAGAAGACAAAATTTTAACATAGAACACCAGGAATGGATTAGTCATAGAAGAAAGACCATGTGAGGACACGGAGCACTTGATCATCTTCAAGTTAAAGGACTAAGGAGAAACCAATCATATCTATACTTTGATCTTAGATTTCTAAGATTTCAAAAACTATGAGAAAATATTTTTGTTGTTGTTTAAGCCACCTGTTTTATTTTGTATTTTGTTATGGTGTTATTGTGTTATAACAGTACTAACAAATCAATAGAGCCTTCTAATAAAAACAGTTTTCAAGGTAATACGTAATAAGCTGTACTGATGCTTATCTGGACTTTGAAACCTGGTCATCACAACATTTTTAATGTCTCCAAGCATGTATGACATAATTCAGATATGGTAGTCTGTCCTCTTTAATTTGGAAGACACATCACAATCACATAACTATGTGTGCTCAATTCTGAAACATACACTTCTTTTATACCTTTCTGAATTCAATCTATCATGCCGAAACTAGCTTTTTCCATAAAGATTTAACTAAAAATTCAGTTTTTCAGTGATCTTTCCTTATATTTGATCCTTAACTGCCACCTTCTTTTTATGGGGTATGAACATGGGGAGCAGGTATTAGGAATTGAGTCAAGGCGCATTCTACCTCTACCTAAACCCTCAGCTCTGTTTTATTTTTTTATTCTGAAACAGGGTCTCAGTTGTTGAGGGTCTTGCTAAATTGCAGACTGACTTCAAACCTGCGTTTCTCCTATCTTGGCCTCCCATGTACTGGGATTTTAGGTGTGTGTCACCATACTCAGCCAACTACTGCATTTTTTATATGATAACTTTTTAGAATCATTTGCCTTACTTATAAAATAACATAAAATATAAATTCCTAAGAGAAAAATGGAGATTACAGGTGTGTGTGTGTATGTGTGTGTGTGTGTTTTATATCTCACACAAGACCTAGGATAAGTACACTCAGTAATGCATATGTTAATTGGCTTAATTTATCGATTTGTCAACTTACATATTTAAAAACACCATGTGAAACACTAAAAGCATACATACCATCTGATAATTAAAAATAAAAATTAGTAAACAATTTTAAAATGAATTAATGAAAAAATCTCTATAAGGAAACAACTAAAATGTAGGTGAAGTCTGGAGATGTAAAGATCTTAGATATACTGCCTACTTTATTTTTAATATGCTTTTACTGGTGCATTATAGCCTCACATCATAATGTAAACCACATTGACAATGGCAAATTTAGTTGGAAAAGTAAACATGTCCACATACAAGTATACAAATATATACAACACCAAAAACAATGAATACAAAACTGAACGGGCCTGTGAAAAGAATCATAAGTGCATAAATAACCACTGGGTCAAAATAGATTAATGTTGTTACTCATGTGTCATTTGAAATCCTCTCTCAATACTATGACTAGAAGTGTGGACCATGAACATCTGTACCATAGAATTCTGACCTTTGTCTCCAAACTTCCTAATTCTAAACCAGTTTTTAAACAGATATCAATTCCTAGGGCAAATATTTATTAATTTTAGAATATGCAATTATATTTCCTGGGAGAAAGATGCTTTACGACACCATGCAGACTGAGCCTGAAAGAGTCAAAATTCTTAGACTATTGATGAAATAGTTAAGCAGTTTTATATACCTGGATCAAAGGTATAAAACTGTGCTTATGGACTCTAAAGCAAGACTTTAAAGAAAAGCCTCATTGAGGATATTGGTGAACTACTTTTTCTTTTTCTTTTGTGTTCAAAACAAATGAAAGACATACAGCTAACATCTTATCCTAATTATTATATTTTCATTAGCTTTCCAATATCCATCACACCCAAAACATGTCCACACAACAAAATATACCAGAGTACTTGCTTAATCACATATAAAGTCAAGGGTTTCATTATTTTACTTTATATATTAAGTAAATGCTATATACTGGGTCAAGTTTATAATATATCATCTCCCCCTACTCCTTTTTATATCCAACACAAAAAAAGAAATTTAGATAAAACAATCATACTATGTTCAATATGTTATTCTTCCAAAGTAAATATGGACAGAGTTTTATACTGAAAAGAAATATGGCTTCTAGTCCCTGTTGGACCACTGGTATATTGACTTTCATAAATCTGACATCTCAAATTTATATTAGTTCTGGCATTTACTAGTTTTCTCACCTCCAGGAATAAAATGGGATTGCTCATAAATATCTGAGAGAGAAAAGTTTTGGGATTCTTTTCTCTATTTCTTTTATTTTATTTTGCATTTGTGCATTCATCTGTTAAAAAACTGACCAAAAATCCCAGGGTTGGATAAACTGAATTCAAATTGAGTCTCATGACCTCTCATCTACATGATTTTGTTTATGTTCCTCAGTTTATCTGGGAAATGGGAATAATAGTATCAAATGGATAAGGATATTGTGAGGAATGAATGGGTTGATGCATTTACAACAGACTGATGCCAGCATTTAGTAAGTATCAAATGTTGTCACTAATGTTAATGATATCTCATTCTTTTAAACACCTTATTAAATTTTAAGTACATACTTGAAGAGATCCATAAATGTCAGAAAAGCACCCCCCGATACTAGCACAATTTCATTCTTGAGTTTAACTCATCAATGCTTGTAATGCAAACGGGAGAAGCATCATTTCAAAATGTGACCAGAATAATGTTTTATTCAGCAAATGGTAAATTGCTCCTGAGCAGGAGGTTTCCTAATTTGACTAGAGAGATCAACCAAGCAGGAGTGAGATGGTTCCAACACCTCCTTACAATGCTAATGATTTTTTCATGTTGAATTAATAGGATTGAAATGTTTGTGATTTCAGCAGCTGTTGGGAACAGTGGGAGAGCTTCCACCAACACACTGACAGCCTTGTGCCCCTCACGTGCCTGTGTTTAGATAAAACAGTAACGTTACCAGTCTGTCTAGAGTGTGCTAATCTTAAATTAATAATAATTATTTCTACCAACAGCAGCTATCGAACATTTCCCCCATTCCATGGAGAATTTGCGTATATATTTTTAATGTGTGCATGAAAAAGTAATTTGTTGTGCATATAAACTAAAATTTATGTTTTGAAGCAGGTGAGTGGCTAGCATTTAGCTGTCTGATTAATTATCACAGCAAGAAATGATTAGGATTTGCCAACACAGAAAATATTTTTACTTTGCTCAAGCATATTAGTACCCCTTAGATCCTTTCACTGGCTCCCAGTAGCCTCCTGTTTAAAATTTAAATGTTTTCTCTAACTCTATTTTGAGCTTTTCTTCTCTTAGAAATAGTACTCAGCAATACATTTCTGCTTATTTTTCCTAAACACATTAACATATCCATTTAAATCATTTTTTCTTATTTCATTCTTTCTACATTACTGGGCATTAACAATACATTGTCACATATATTTTCACTTGTCTGTTCTTTGGAAACTTTAGATTGCAAACAATATAACACGAAAGTTTCTTTTTAGAATATTTTGCTTATACCACATAAAAACAATACTGTGCTAATAAGAATAATAAAAGTTTTTCAGGTATGGTAATATTTTAACCAAGATTTTAGGAATAGTAACTAATTCATAAGAAATAAAAGTATCAGAATATTTGTTTAATTATAAAATATTCTGCTGAATTCAAATATCTGAAACAACCATAGGCAAAGATGACAGATAAATATGAATTCAAATTAGACTGTTTGTTTTTTAAGTAAAAAATAAAAACACCAAATTATTTGAGACAGATAATATGATAGAAAATAGGATAAAAAATAAATAAAGAAATCAGGAGGCAAATGGGGATTTAATGCCCTTGGTAGTAAAACATCTCTAAAAACTAAGAACAAAAATGTGTTGGAATCTCTTTAAGAATCTCTCACAAAAATGAATGTAAGTATATATTGTATTTTATGAGATATTTAGTGTCTTTTTCTAAAAAAATAACATGTTCCCAACGACTTCTTTAGTAGGGAATTTTACATCACATTTCTTTAAGGATAAAAAGTAATATTTTCACATTTGAAAATCGAAATGAAACTTAAAAATGTGTAACTTAGGGCAGGTTAAATTTTTCTCACCATCTTGGTGAATAAAATCAATATTTTGGAAAACCAGATCTAGAAACAGTAAATATAGTAATGTTTTTGTCAGTGCATTCTTGGGATTAATAAATGTGGTTGTCTCCTTCAACTTTATGATGTGTTAGATTTATTAGTCAATTTTTACCTAAATATCAAAATGTAAAAACAACTTAAAAAGGTTTTATGAAGACTCATATATTTATATTTAAAATAATTATGGCTACATCTGTTAAATATATAGCAAGATCCTCTTTTTATTGGACTATTTTAATTGTGGTCAATGTGAATATGTTGTTTGATCTATATGCCAGAAAGAGAGAGATGATCTGTAAGCATTAAATACATTTATGAAAGAATATATTAAACTGGAAATGCAACTTTTGTAAAATAAATTGACTTTATTTAGTTCTGTGTTCTCTCTCTCTCTCTCTCTCTCTCTCTCTCTCTCTCTCTCTCTCTTACACACACACACACACACACACACATTATAATTTTAAAGTAAAATATCTTAAATGTACATTTTGCCATATATTTATCTAAGATTGATACAAATTTTCTCTCTCTCTCTCTCTCTCTCTCTCTCTCTCTCTCTCACACACACACACACACACACACACACAGAAGCACAGGTAGGTGTATATAATTTTTACATTATTGTGGAAGTCTTACAATTTTTGCCTCATAAAAATATAGCAATAATTACTAATTGCAGTGTCTAACCTCTAAAACTGCATTATCAGACCTTGTTCATTGTGTAGTAATTAAAAAATCATTACTATCAATGTTATTAACTTTTCAATGTAGTTCAGGATCTGGTATGGTATAACCAATTAAAACAAAACATTCAAGGAGGTAAAGAAAGCATTACAGTCAATTCATTAGACTTTCATATTTCAGGGACTTGGTACTGAAATTCACATTCAAGTAGAAAAAGCCTTGAATTTTGGATGTATTCCAAAGCATATTATAAATTTGACTTGAGAGTTAGAAAAACTTAGGTTAGATTACTGAATACACATGGATTAACAAAGATACAGTAAAAATGTAAAGAACTTTTAGGAATTATAGAAACCCAAACAAAAAGCAATAGATGGATATAAAGTAGATTCTTTAAACAATTGTCTATTTTATTACTGTTAGAAAAACTTTAATGAGATGCATTTTATTTCATGTATACATTGGCCATTTTATGCAATTGTCAAAAGTTAGATTCATTCTGGAAGTGGATGAGTGCTCAGTAGTTAAAAATAAAAACAGCAAAAAAACAGAGCTTCAGAATTTTTTTTCCATCCTGAATCTCTGGATATCAGTCAAGTATTAACAAGATAATTCCCTATAAGTGGCCATGTATTTTTAAATGTAGGTGTGTGTTTATTTTTATCTTAATTCTTCTCCATAGCCACAATTTATTGGCCACTCTGTCTCTAGTTGATCACACAGGAATGTGTTGTGCCAGCAAAGTGGTCTCTGTATGCAGCTCACTAGTTTTCTCATGGTGGCTTGGGAACGAAACCAATGGTAAAAGTGTGCAATTATTTGTGAGATTATGGATCTCCAGTCATAGTTATCAGAACAAAATATTGCTTTAGGATATACACACAAACAGAGAAACATGAAATACTCAACTAGTTTATTTATTCTTCACCAGCACAAAGAGGTTCATCTTCAAACTCCTGTATCCAATAATAATATAGTGTGGGCACAGGGAACACTGTAGCAAAATCTGCAGTAAATAACAGTGACTTTCCTGGTTAAAAGTCTGCCTATATTTCAATAATCATTAGCTATGGTGATAAGATGATCAAAATCTATTTGCACTTCATGTACCTGCCTCAGAAGTATAAAAAAAAACAAATTCTAAATCATAACCAATGATCATTTATATAATGCTTGGCATGTAATTATGCTTAATTTTCATATCAGCTCAATGATCTAAGCATTAAAATTTGATGTCTTTCTTGATAACTGTTTAAGTGTTTATGGAATATAAATATACTAAGAAGGATTGATATTATCAGAATTTACTTTAATTCCAAAATCAGTTATCTTAACTGCTATAGAAAGTTTTATTTCCTGTTTCTAACAGTAGCTGAAAACCAGAATTTTGAAAATATCCTCAACATATTTTAGAGTGAAAATGTACACTGCCTAAAAATAGGAGCAAATATCTTCACTAGAAGATGGCCACCTACCCCTACCAGCTGTAGACTTTTAGTTTCCAACACAATCCATTAGTTAAAGCTCAGATTCACAAATGGGATAAGCAAAGAGATTAAGTCTCTTTGGACAAAAATCACAGAGAGTTCACACTAGACATCCCTTACACCTGAGCTC
>PVLC010013660.1:0-23051 GCA_004027655.1 Graphiurus murinus | reverse complement strand
CACACACACACTTTCATTTTCTTTATCTCTGACACACACACAAAGTGGAATAAAATGTAAGATATATGGTAGATTTTCTAAAAAAATTTTTGTTTCATCCAATTTTACATAAGGAGGAAAAGGCACTATTATTATTAAAAAGAGAGAATGATGGATATTCTTTAATATAATAGATTATTTTAAGAAGTTAATTATCAAGCAATAACAAAATACATAAAAATGTGAAACTAATACACTCAGGTAACATCTATGGAATAGAAAATCACCTTTACAAAAAGCAGTTATCCATGGAGTAATGACCACTTAAAGAACTGACAATCTTGATTATATGTTTGCTTTGAAATGATGACTTGTACCACTATAAAGGCTGAATTGCAAATACTTCAATGGTCCAACTTAGAAATAGTGATTTCCTCAAATAAAGAAGTGGAATCAGGGATGGAGAAAAGATTTTTGAAGTATTTAAGAAGCAACTAGAGAAATCTTGATGCTATATGGAATGTGCAACTTGAAAAAAAAGGAGACATAAGAGATACCTTTATGACTAGTATGGTGAATATTTTTACAGGTGAAATTAATCAGGGATGGCTGCATAATGTGTGGGTTCCAGAGAAAAGGAGAAATGTAGGACCCTTGTTCAAAAGTATTAAGATTTTCAAGATGGCAACAGCGGAGTGTTAAATCAAGCGCAGGTCCCAACGCCACGAGACCGCTTGCAGTTGCTTGGGCTACATGCCCATGATGCCACTCCTGAAACTAATTTGTTAATTTACTGCAACTTAAAACAGAAGCAAAAGAAAAGATGTTAGGAAACATTAATCAATCCATACTTCGTATAAAATTTGTATGAGGGAAAAAAAAAAATGGGATAAACCAGAGGTGAATCTCTTCTAGGGCTTCTCTTCCAGTTGCATTTGGGTTTCTTCCATCTGTGGCCATGCTTCCTTAGATAACTAATGTTGCCTCTTATCCAAGAGCAGGAATCATAACTCTTCCCTAGGTCTTGGGTCTGTGGTAGAGCAAGGAAATCCTGGCCCTTTTGTTGAGTGCCCTGAAACTCTGCTCCATGCTTCAGCCACCATAAGCCTGGGGGTGGGGTGGGAGTGGGCAAGGGGTGTAGGAGAGTGGGAACATGTCACTGTCCTGCCTGGTTCTTGAGCTCTGCTTTGTCTGTTACCTTCTGTGTCAAGCCACTCTGAGGTTTTGATCTTTCACAATCACAGAGTCTATAAGGGCTGGCATAAAGACAAGCATCACCACTGTGTAGTCTGTGTCTTGGAACTGGGGATGACATCTGCCTGTATGAAGTTACACAAGATGGGTGTGTAACCTTGCAGATAAGTTTGGCATTTTTCAGCCTGCCTGAGGTGCAACACTATTTATTTCTTTTTCTGAGGTCAATTAGAAAGTCAAAGCACATTCCCTTCTCAACTAAGGGAGGCCCCACTATTCTTTTGGGGAAAGTAACAGCTTCTGAAACACAGAAACAGGTTCTTTATTTATGTGGGTGTAGGCACAGAAAGCAGAGGTGAGGAAGACATGGGAATTGGGCTTGGAGCCAAAGTGGGGATTTCCTGACAGAGAATGGAACTCCTCTAAACTGAGGTTAGGGGAAGTAATGGAGGGCTAGCTCTCTGTCTCTGCTAGGGGAAGGTGTGAGCAGGTGAAGAGGATCTCATCTACATGTGCAAAAGAGGCCTGAAATTGAAAGTAAAATTTCTGCTTATATCTACACTATTACTATTTCTATTGTCACTTTCTATTTGTGACAACAGAAAGCCAATCCCCATCTCCCTAAAATACATCTTAAAAAAAAAGAATAATAAAAGATAAATCATAAAAGCACAAATTAGAATGTCAAATGAAAAATGGCTAAAATTAACTGCTGTAACAAAATACAACAAAATCAACTTAAATTAACCCCTTAAAATAAGCAAAACTGTGTCTTGGGCTGAATATTTTTAATCTAAAAATGTTTTGCCAAAAATAAACACAAAGACATCTCAAAAAATTTAAGAATATTCACAAAAATAAAATGAGCATCTCTATAACCATAAAACATTGGCAAAGGGGAGGTAGAAGCAGTTATACTTATATTAAACTAATATTTAAATCTCTTGAGGTTTAAATGATATATTTGACCTTACTTATAAGTATAATGTATAGCATTTGCTTAAGACTTAGTGAGTACACATTCTTGAAGATGGATTTCTAAGACATGAAATAACAGAAGCACAGGGAAATTCTAATTCTTTATAAAACACAAACTTATAACAAACAACTAACAATAGAACAGATCATTCTTATCCTTTTATTTTATCTCTTTGCTAAGGTCTCCCTTTTGCCTTCCAACACTTCTATCCCCTCTTCAGGGACTCTAGTTTTCCTTGGCATCTATATTTCATAACAACATAGGTACCTTGAAAGTTCTGAAGCAGAGCAAATAGACTGCAATTCATCAAATATATTTTATTTCATTTTATAGATACATGAAAAGGAATAACATTTTGCCCCTTGGCTCAATTCTTCTATCTCTTTTTTCTCTTTGGATCTCCCAATAACATCAAAGAGAAATTTTCTCTGGGAGAATTGGGCAAGGTTTGTAATGTATAAATCTCAGTTCTTTAATGTCAAGACATAAAATAAAAATAATTCATTTAAAAATAAATAAAAAGATCAGCAAAAACAATAGCAATTTTGAACCTTCTCCACACACCATTAAAATCTCTGCCTTAGTATGAGAGCCAGAATTTCCCTAAGTTCATGTACCAATAATATGTGATTTGTACAGTTCTTTTTTATGTTAATAACTATGTCTCAGTAAAACGATTTGGTGATCTCTAAAAGCCTGCACCTTAAATGTTAATTATTGCAAAGTGGAACTGTCCACTGGAACTTTCATCACTTCGATTATGGACATGGTGCCTGTACTGGGTAATGTGGTCACTGTTAGCCTCATTTGCCTATTTAAACAGATGAAATGTGGCAAGTACAACAGAGGAACTATGCCTTTAATTTTGCTTAATTTTTAATCAATTAAAATTTAAATTTAAATAGTCATGTGTGTCTGTTGGCAACATAAAGGACAGGTAGTTCCAGCTGCATTATAAAATTGTTCCAGAGTGCACTAAGAAAGATTACTCTGCTAAATAGTAATAAGTGAAACTACTAGGGTACTCATGGAATGTATGGCTTAGCACAGGTGACAATGACAAGTAAAGGAATAAAAAGACAAGTTCAAGTAAGAACTGAGCAGGAAAGCATGACTGAAAAAATTGATTTAGTAGGATTGGAGAGAGAGAAAAAAAAGACCTTTTTTTTTTTCTTTCATTCAGTTTTGACCTGAAGCTCAACAAAAGCACATATGTAGCTGGAGAGCAACAAGAATGTAGTTCTGAACATCTTAGCTTTTATATGGAATTCATAGGAACATGTGGCTGGAATATAAGGAGTGGGAAGGAGAACATAACAACTAAAGTGGAAAAATTAAGCAGTAACTATTATATGTCAATCCTTGAGCATTTATAAAGGTGTGGGTATTTAAAAATAAAGAGAAAGTTTTGAGTTTTTAATTGAAAAATCATTATTACATATGAGGTTTAAATGTTTACTTTCATTGCCCTTTCTGTGTAGAATGAATCAGACAAAGCAAAAATGGAATCTGCAGAGAAAAGTTAAGAAGGGATTGCAACTGTCTGGTCTGATACAGTACTAGCATTTGAAGTGGAAAGAAGTAGAAGGATGCACACACACACACACACACACATACACACACACACACACACACAATTATTTAGATTTAGCAGCAAAGAAAAGAGAGATTAGGATTGGGAATTAAACAGGAGGGTATATAAAGTTCATTGAGATGGGGGAAACTGGAGGAAGAACTATTTGAACTAGCTCAGTCATGTGTTTAAGTTCCTTAATTTTAATTTGTGTTTGTGATGCTCAAGTGGAAATCTTAAATATGCCATTTGAGCCAGAGAGAGGATCAAGGGAAAGTTTGAGGTGTAAATAAAAATTTTGGAGTCCTCAAAATAGAGAGAGTAATTTTTATTTTGATTAAAATTTATAGGTTAAGTTAGAGAAACCACTCAGGGCTTCTTTTTCCTATAAATGTATCAATGTATTAAAATAATTTTTATTTTGTAAATCTTCCTCACATGTTAATAGTATACATTCTTTATTACTTTTTTTATATCTGTATTCTGAAAAATAGTGGTTTCTCAATATAAATTTATTAGAGGAATTTTCCAATTACCAGTCAGAGGCCCCTGACTGGTAGGATAAGGAGAACAGAGCAGAGTCTCTACTGGAAAATACTCTTTACCAACCCTGTATCCTCTTTCTTCTCATTCTCATCTCAGCTCTATGTAAAAACACATTTCCCTTTCCATGCGTTGACCCTAAACTCAACTCTGCTAAATGTTTCCAAATAATTGATTCTATTTTGTTAAGCACTATGGCAAAAGGCAGGGAATATGCATATGCTTATTTTAAGATAATCAAAGCAATGTCAAAGCCACACTCAAGGACATAAATACTGTGAACTCAATCTTTTTTGTAATAACAATGATATTGAATCTTTATATTTTTCTATTAATTAGAAAAGCATTGATTGCCAATAAAATCCATTTACTCATTCTCTTTTCTTCTAATTTCTGGTAATAAACACAATGTTCTCTATTTCGTTCTCAAGCCATTCTTGTACTTATTTAAGTGGCTTCTTGACTTTTGTTTCATACCCTTAGTTGTGAGGTGTGTGTGTGTGTGTGTGTGTGTGTGTGTGTGTGTGTGTGTGTTTGTGTATGTGTGACAATGTAGGAGTAGGGAAGGGTGAACTCATTTCTGAAGCAAATGTTATAGTTTAGAGCTTTGAAGAACTATTTTATGAATTAAGAAAATACATCAAGATATATACATGTTGTAAGAATTCCTATACCTTAAAATTTTAATTTCATAACTATATATTAAATATATTCAGCAGATAAGACTAGTATGAATGGAATACATGTGAAATTTATATTAGGAAACAAAATTAAAATTTAGTTAATCCTAGTCCAAAATCATTAATTACACTGATCCACTGGCTCCTCTTACTTGTAAGAGGATAAGATTAGGAAATAAATAAAATATCCATATCTATCTATCATCTATGTATCTATTTATGAATGTAATCTAATTCATAGTATTAACCCTCAAAGGTGTGTTGAAATTTATAAGAAACAAAAATATCTCCAGAATTTATTTTTATTTAAAAGCCTCTTATCAATGAGAAACAAATTATATAAATTTTACCAATGTAAAATGAACTAGAGATAAATTACTTATGTCAATGTACTCAGCTTGAATGCACTTTGATGATATTTGTTTTTGCTTCCTCTGTGGAAAGGCAATATTCAAATAATCCTCAATACTGAAACATTAACATTTTTAAATTGTTTTAATCTATAGAAACAAAAATATGCTGACCCAAAGAAAATAAACTAAAATAAATAAATAAAACACACACATTTGTTATAATCATGAGGCAAATTAGTTTAATTTAATCTTTATAATATTCTTATGAGATAGTTAGTATTCTTTTTTTCCAGAGAAGAAACATGGTACCTATGAAAATTAACCAAATTCCTTGCTTCACCCAGTTAGTGCACTAAAAATATTTTTGAGGGTTAGGACTCTCTTGTTTCTAAACTTGCAATGCATAGTTAGAATAGTGACTAACATATTGTAGTGACCCAGTTTCTGTTTACTAAAAGAAGTAAATCTGTGGGTAAAGGGAATATTATTTGACATTAAATTTATCATCTTTCTACTGTGTTGCATAACACTCTGCTGAATCAAGGGAAAAGCCTTTCCCCTCAAATGTATATATATGTGACTCACATTGCAGATAACTGTTTATTAGCCTGCTTTGAAGGGCAAAACAAATAAGTTTTCTGAAATTCCCATTAATTGCATTATTTTTAAAAAAAACCATAAACTCTAAAATTGGGAGAGCTAAGGTAGCTGAAGACTGAAGAGAGGAATATGTTTTACATTTGGAAATGTTGTCTAAGAAAACCAGGCTATACAGAACAATGGGGAGTGCTATGGTTAGATATTAGAATATCCCCTGAAAGTTCAAGTATTGATGTTCAAATTTGATGCAATTAAGCTATGAGAGTTATGATCTCATCAGTGTGTAAATCTGTTGTGATGGATTTAATGGGTGGTAATCTAGGCAAGTGAGGTATGGATGGAGAGGGTAAGTCCTGGGGCTGTGACCTTAGGGACCGTGCTTTTGTCTTTGAATCCCCTTCCTTTTTCTCTTATTTCTGGCCTCCAGTACATGAGAACAGACCACTTGCTCTCTCCCTCTCTCTGTTTCCCACCACCTTGCCCTGAGATCCATAGACCCTGGCTTCACATGAATTGAACTCAATATCTCCAAAAGCATCTCTGAGCAAATAAAACTTCCTTCCTCTAAGTTGTGTCATCAATTGTTTGTATTATAGCAGCAAGAATGTTGACTGAGACAGGGAGCAAAAAGAAAAAATTCTAATGAACATAAACTTGACACAGGCACAGAAGTTCTCTAGGACACATTTAAATCCTAAACCTGTATGTCCAGATGGCCGGACTAGAAGACCTCTGCACTTAAGAGGTGTATGTCAAAGTCTTTCTCATCCTTTAGAGCTCCCAATATGGTGCCTTATTAGTAATTGCCCAGTAACTGTGGTCATATCTTGATTAATATCAAGTACCTGAAACAGGCCCAGAGCAATACTCACATTGCAAAAGAAAGTGAACATATAGCTATTGTTTGAAATAGTATAAAATTGTATTTATATATAGCAACTTGTAATTAAGTGCCTATTGTAGATAAAGCAGTGCGCTAATTGCATAAGAAAAAATAGATTTGATGTTCAGAATTAGTATATCTTTGAAATTATGAGAAATATAGATTAGTGAATATGAATATTCTAACAAATCCTAACATATCGGAATGGTGAAAAAGTTAAAGATTCTTGAATGAGTGTAATTAAGGTAACTGGGTATTTTGTAAACCATGAGTTAAATCATTAAATTGATTACCATATAAAGCTATAAAGTCTGAATATGCAAATGGCTTTAGGAATTCTATTAATGACACATTACTGTTCATTATTAAAGATTACAAGGAGCTATTGGCAAATAGATCTATAACCTTTGATGCTGATATCAATGAGGTCAACAAGTTAGTTCCTTTGTAGCATAATCTTTGATGCAGTAACAGTTTGAATCTATAGCTGCATACTATGGGAGTTCTAACTCTCATGTTTCTGTAGACCCATTTCTGAAACTTATACTTAAAAAGAAAAACATATTTGGTTCCATTCCAAGGGGATTGTAGTGGATATTGCTAATTATACACAAAGTTCTGTTCTCTGCTTATTTTGCAGTAACAGAATGATGGCTGGGAATTGCTGCCCATCTAAGGACTACAGTTTTCATTGTATTATTTAAGTCATTATATTATTTTCAGATTCCTTGCTAAGGGCTTACTTTAAATTAATTGTAACAACATAGTTCTGAGAGTTCAGGTTCAGGTTTACTTAAATTATAACTACAGTTTTTTTTTTCCATTTGTCTTATTTATTCAATCAATTCCTTTGTGTCTTCACCAAAAATGTAAAACTTCTTGAAATGTCTAAGTGATAAAACTTAGGCTATTAAGTTTACTTTTCAAGACCAACGTCAGCAATTTAGTGAGTCTCTCAAAAGCCTAATGAGACCCTATTTCAAAAACAAAAAACAAAAGAGCAGGGGAGTGTATCTCCAAAATAGGATGCCCCTGGTTTCAATCCCAATATCACAAACACACACACACACACACACACACACACACACAAATAATTCTTGAATTAATAAGACTACGTATATTTTCATGCATATAGGGTATGTGTGCTTACATAAATACAAATTTTATAAAATAGCACATACATGTTTATATAACTACACATAGATAAAGATATAAAATAAATATACAATTCAAGCCAAGTAACATGCCAACAAGAACAGGTATATTTAACCACAATGATAGCCAAATAAAAGGCAATATTTAGTTGCAAGTATGTGAAGTATGTAAGCACAAGGAAGATAAAAATGAGTTGAGATTAAGATAAAGATGATTTCTCCAATGCAGATTGTATTTTCCCTTCCTGGTATAGACAAATAATTTATACCTGTGACCCCTCCACTTCCTTTTTTTTAAAATGTATAAAAGTAATTACAAAAGAGTAGAAGGAGAAACTACATATAACCCTTAATTTACAATGGAGTTATGTCCCAATAAACGCATGTAAATTGAAACAGGACATCTGACATAGGGAATATTAACAGTTCAGCAACACAGTGCACTGTGGAGTATCAGTTGTTCCCCCCTGTTATCCAGTGGATATTCTGCTCTGCTCAATGTTACTCCCCAATATTGCAGGAGAGAGTACCTTAACTCATTTTGCTAGCAGGTGCAAAGGAACAAAATTCAAAATTTGAGGCATTGTTCCTATTGAATGCATATAATTTTTGTGCCGTTATAAAAGTCTTTTAAAAGCCTGCAAATTGTAAATTGAAAATCATCTGTTTTGTCAGGGTAGACTGAGAGAGATTAAACATCGTCCTTCATAAAAGTGAGACAATTCATGAGAGAAAGGAGATGTCACCAACACTGACAACAGAATGGAAGTCATGTGGAAGAGTCAAGATTCAGTGTGTGCTATCAGGATTCTTGGGCCCAGGTTATCTAGATCACATCTTGAGTTCAAAAGTACATCTCAGTGACTTAATATCTTCCAAAGCTAAAATGAACAATTGTATTCGGGTTTCCCATATGTAGAGAACATAAGTATGTCATAATAGATTATACACAAGCACAAACATGTACATGTGTACACTAAAAAGCAAACAGACTGCTGGGCGTGGTGGTGCACGCATGTAATCCCAGTACTTGGGAGACTGAGACAGGAGGATTATAAATTCACAGCCAGCCTCAGCTATTTAGTGAGGCCCTCTGCAACTTAGTGAGACCCTGTTTCAAAATAAAGAATAAAAATAGGGCTAGGGTTATAGCTCAGAGGTAGAATGCCCCTAGATTTAATCCCCAGTCCTGCAAATAAATAAATAAATAAATACATAAATACATAAATACATAAATACATAAATACATACATACATAAATAGCAAACAGACCCTTACTTCTCCTAATATCCTTATTTCAGAGAAAATTTTATTTGCATTAAACAAAATTAAAGCCAATTGAAAGAATGACTCCAGTAACAAGAGGCTTACAACTCAGGCAGGAGTTACCTTACTTCAGTTCATTTGGTTTGGAGCCATTAACACTTGCATGTAAAACATTCTACAAAGATTATATGAGATGTTCCAATTCCAGACCTTAATACAACCATAGATCATTAAGTTACACCTCCATTAAGGAAAAGGTTATATATTTTGAAGAAAGTGACAAGAATTCTCATAGCATGATATAATTATGTAATTTTAACATCTAGCTTAAAATATCTGTTTATTGTTTGTTTGTTTTGGTGTGTGTGTGTGTGTGTGTGTGTGTGTGTGTGTGTGTGTGTGTTACTGTGGATTGAACCCAGGGGCATTCTACCTCCGAGCTACATCCCTAGCCCTATTTTTTATTCTTTATTTTGAAACAGGATCTCACTAAGTTGCAGAGGGCCTCACAATGTAACTGAGGCTGGCCTCAAATGAACCTATGATCCTCCTGTCCCAGTCTCCCAAGTACTGGGATGACAAGCGTGCACCACCATACCCCACAAAATATCTGGTTTTCAAGGCAAAAACTTTAAAGAAATAAATGAGTAATACTTTTATTCTGTGTCCACTAAAGTAGAACTGTGGATGGGATTCAAAGTCATGATCAAGGATCTTCAGCTTTCCCAGCAAGCACAAAGTCAGTGATTTCTGAGCAAGCAAAGAAGCGATCAACAATGCCAAAAATGCTCTTACAGTTTTATGCACACCCTTAGTAAATGTGCACATTGATTAAGAAAACCCTGATTTATTGATATTTCTACATATATATGTGTATAAAATTTACCAGAACTCTGAAATGGTGTAAAAACCATGAGCCAAATGGAATATTTCCCTATGACCATATAAAATATGAAATTTAGGTCTGGGGATATATCAATGATAATTGTTTGCCTAGCATGTTCCATCCCCTACACCTCAAAATTAACTAATTACTTAATTAAAATTAGTAAATTCATTGAGAATTTGGTACAGAAAAATCATTAAATTCAAAATAATTATTTGTTTATAATTTGAGAAACAGGTTTGTTATCCATATAAATTTTCTATGTGGAGCCCAGATTGAGAAATATTTACTGAGGTTTTGTCCCTGGTGGTAAAGCTAATATTAATTATATCTCAGGCTTAATGAGATCATATTCAAGATTGTTAATATTTTTGGAATGGGATATAAAATAAGAATATGTCATGCCAAAGTTGCTTTTTGTTAAGAAAGATGTCCAGTATTGGATAACTGGTTGAGGTTTTTGCGTGTGATATTCTTTATAGGTATTTATGGCAGTTGTCTCTTAAGACATATTTCACAAAGTCTGTGTTAAAAAGTAATATAGTAATATAAATAATAATAAAGTGACTGAAAGGGTTTCATTCTTTTTCACATATATACTGGGGATTGAGTCCAGGGGCTTTCTACCTCTGAGCTGCACCCCCAGCCCTATTTTATTTTTTATTTGGAAACAGGATCCTCTTAAGTTGCTGAGTCTGGTCTCAAACCTGAGATCCTCCTGTCTCAGTTTTCCAAGTACTAGGATTACATGCATGCACCATCATGCCTGGCTGATAGTGGTTTCTTATAAACAGAAAATCAGCATATTTTGTGAATTATTTATTTTAAAATGTAATATTTCAAATTGCTTTGGAGCAGATTCATGGGTACTCAAATACTGAGGCTATTTCTACTTTCACTCTGATATGTTTTCCTGAAAGGTAGAGAAATAGGTGAGAGTTGTCTTACAAAGACTTTGTAGAGGTTGAGTGTGTCCATTGAGATCTATCACAGTGGGGAAAATGGACAAAGACTAGAAGACTACATACCAAATATAGAAACAAATAAAAAAAAAGCACTCCTTGAGAAAGGAAGGAGGAAAAGAAGGGGAGGGAAGAGGAGAAGAGAAGAGAAGAGAAGAGAAGAGAAGAGAAGAGAAGAGAAGAGAAGAGAAGAGAAGAGAAAAGAGAAGATTTGCAGCTAAAAACATAGAGGGTTTTACAAGTGACAGGAACTCTGAGTATGGAGACTGTGTACTGGAGTACTGGACTCAGTACTGGAGACTGTGATGGGGCTGGAATACAACAGTCACTCTGTCAGCTCTTGAGAGAGCCATTAATGAAGAGCTATCCACCAGAATATCTATGGTCCTGCCAATGTAGAAAAGGCCACTGCTTATGACAGGGAGGTGGCAAAGAGCTCTCTGAAACACTTGGCACATAAATATAGGCTATATCTAATCTTTTCCAAACATAACTAAGAATTAGAAGGAAAAGAAACATAATCCAAGATCCCACTCTGGAAACATCCAACTACAGTACTCACAAATATCTTAATTTGGAGTGTATAGAAAATTCTAATGCAGTTAGAATTGCAGCAATGTACAAATCTGAGTTTGGAAATTACATTTGAAAGAGATGAAAAATAAGAATGAGAAAAATTTGAAGGGAATAAAGGGAACTGAAGAAGAAAGGGAAAGGGGAAGAGAAAGAGGAGAGGGAGAAGACAAGTAAAAATAGTTTGTCAGTCACTCATGACAACATGAAATATGCTAACATTCTGACTCCCGTGTGTCTAGCAAATCTAGTTTTGGGGATGGGTCAGTCACCCATGGTGCTACACAACTTGAGGTTTATTATATAAAACAGCAAGACCAAATATAATTAGAGATTTTAGTTTCCTCAATAATATGTTTAACAACTGATACCAGCTACAGAACATGGTGTTACAGTACCACATAGTGGTTTCATTCAGCAGGGTTGTTTTCTTTTTCTTTTAATATCTAATGTAGTTGTCACTTAAACCTGCAGTAGAGCTCCATGTGCAAAAAAGTGCAATAAAATTATATTAACAATAGCTAAGCCATATATTCATCACCTAATGGTTTGGGTGGAGGTATTTAAAGTCTCCTGACATAAACTGAGTCCTAGGTCTAATCTAGAGTCTAAACACTTAATCAAAGTAGAAACTATATAAAGAAAACTTATGTCAACTCTAGAAGAAACCCTGGCAAACAGCAGAGGAAAAAGAGGAGTTGCTGAAGCATTCAGAGGCAGTGGTATCCAGACCCAGTCTGGGGAGATGGTCTCCCATAAGACCAAAGAGAAATTCTTATCTGGAAAATGCAGCTGTGGTAAATGAAGGAATTGTTTAAGCCTAATTATTTAAACAAATTCCATGGCTATAATTCACTGATCACTAAGCAACATCCTGGCCATTTATTTCTTGTTCAGTGTCTTATATGAGAACAATTTTTGAGTCAAATCATTTTGAATGGTGTTGGATTTAGTGCTTACTGAGATTCAGATATTTTTATTTAATTTAATAACTAAGAACTGATTTTTGTACATTTTTATTCAGTTTTGTTATTCTCTGTCACCTAGAGACTAAAATTGATACCTACTCTAATGGCGATTTACCTATTGATCCTTCTGGGATTTCTATTAAAAGTACATATTACATACCTTTCAGGAAAGAGCTATGCAGAACAACTTAACATAAAGGGCCGGATTCTCTGCAACTTCTTTCTAACAATACTCACTAGAGTATAGAATTCAGGATAAAGTCAATTTTGTTGAACTCTGTTCAATATACTTTTTATTCCCCTGAAGTACTAAAATAATGTCATAGCAATAAATTCAATCTTGTCTATGGAGCTATGCTACCAAGTAGGTATTAAGAATGATCCCCTTTATATTCTTCTCACTTTTTCTCCCATAAACAGTTATTGAAAGCCTTGTAAATATTCCAAGAAATACAAAAAGAGCTGGAACTGCTGAGATTTCAAAGGCTAAGTCCTATGTGTACTCAAGTCTCGTGCAGTACACAACTTATAAAGTAATAATAGTAACATCTGATATTTGCCATGAGGAAAATGAGAACTGAGCAATTTCTAGAGTCAAGTCTCAATTTGTCATTTGAATGGTTTCAGTCAAGAGTCATACTTGGTAAAGCACACCTGTAATCTCAGTGCTTGGGAGGCTAGACAGGAGGATCCCAGATTGGAGGCCAGCCTCAGGAATTTAGTGAGATCTTCAGAAATTTGGTGAGACCTTGCTTCAAGAAAAACAACTGGGCTTCAGGTATAGCTCAGAGGTAGAACGTCTCTGATTTCAATTCACAGTACCACCAAAAAAAAAAAAAATGGGAAATGGTCTCAGTCAAGAAGTCCCCTTCTTGTACAAATCTTGTACCTGCATTTTTATATCTATAGATGTTTTGCATATTCATAAATTTTATTATTTATTGGTATTCTGTGAAAATATTACTCCATTAAATGTGCCAATCCCCCCATGCTGATGATAGATACAATTATGGCATAAATCATGAAAGCAATTGGGTTAAATTTATATTTCATATGTTTGGCCAGGTTTTCTAAACAGAAATTTAAATAGATACTCATTTATGTAAGGCTAAGTACATATAACAAAGCTTTTGGGGTAATTCAGTACTCATGAAGTCTGCTTTCCTAAGTTCCCAGAATGTCAATAAATTTAAAGATGAAGTGGTTTACTTCTCTTCAGGGAAATGTACTATGACAGAGGGAATTCTATTCCTATAGAGTTGCATAAGTTCTGAATCTAATGAAAAAGTTCTATTCACACAGAGAACAATATTTTTAACAAATCAAGAAGTTGGCTACAAAGAATGGCACAATTTTAGATTTTAATCTATAATTTCAAAGAGTTTTATTGGTGAACTTTCAAAAGAATGCAAGAGTGTACCAGTTACCTAAAAGCAAATATAAAAGAAACCCATTGCTGACAAAGCAACCTCTTTATCTTTGGTGCTTTTTCTATGGCCTAAAGGAAATTTAACAGGCAAATGTAATTGCAGATCAAATGTCTTCCTTCTGCAGTCCATTTCATTATATTTTAATTTAAAACATCAATTAATGTCCTTAAATGTAAAAAGTTGATGGGCAAATCAGATGGAAAAAATTTAATTCTGTGCTGATTTTCATATTCAAGGAGATACTATAAATGATCAATGGGATTTAATGAGAAAAATGTTAAATTGAAAGTATACAAGGTATGTCTCATTTCATTTTGTACATATTTGCATTTCATTTTCATAGAGAAGGACTTACATTTATAGATCTGCTCCAAAGCAGATGCCAGTTAAAAATATCTATATTAAGTCTCCACCAGCCATCAAACAATCAAGTATATTTCAAAGTAGTATCCCCACCCTGTGGGGTTCCAGTAAAGGAAATAAGAAAGTGAAATATGAAAAAAAAATTGTTCTTTGAGAGGAAGAGATCTAATTAAAAGGAGGCCCTAACAACTCCATGGATTAATTGGGAGCCAACTGAGATAATTGGACCTATGGGAGTATGATTACACCCATCATAAACTGCTTTTTTCACAAGTATGGGTTAAGTGTTTGATGCTTTAATTGGGTATAGCACTACAATAAAAGTAGGGATAATAGAGAAAAATTAATATTTGGGAAGGCAATCTCCCAAAGTTATCTGGCATCTTTAATAGTTATTTTTTTCAAATATGCAATCTTCTAGGTTTTTTGGAGCCACTTTGATAACATTGTGGTTACAGTTCTATCAACCAAAATATACTTCTGCTATTAAAAGTTGACCTACAGACCACATGTAGCTGATTTGCAATTAGATATTCAACGAGATCACATCACTCTGTGATTGAAGTTAAAATGGGCTGCTGTTTTTGAACACAATGTCCTTAAATGTTCATTGCAACAAATGTCGGTTTTCAATTACACAATCTTCCAGTAAATAGAAGCACAGAGTGGTAGAGCCTCAGGGAACCCCATTGATCATTCCTCTATCTGTTCTATTTCTCTATCTATACAGTTGAAGGATCTGCATGAAGACATATGCTTGAAAGCTCTAAACAAAACCAGGTTTTTATTAGGGGCTAGGATGTGTAGGAGTTAATTTGATGCAGGCCTTGTGGGGATAATTTCCCCTTGAAAACAAGTAACAGAGAAACCAGTATTCATTTGCATACATCTCAGCATCTTGTGATTCTATAGTATTTTGAAAATGACTCTCTATCAAGGGAAGTGTAGAGGGGGCAAACTGAGAATCACTACATTTGCATCGGGAAATAGGGTTGCATGTACCTTTGAGCAGTAAGTAGATATTTCTGTTGGTAAAAAAGGCAGAAACAATATTCAATTATTACTAAACACAAAAAGGGTGCTACTCATATAAGCTAAATAAGCAAAAAAAAAAAAAAACCTTAAAGAATATGTTTAGCAACATCTAGCATTTATAGATTTTACATGTATCTCAAAAGCGTAAATCTTCTCTTAAAATAATTAATCCATGACAATAGGTTAGATATTTCCCAATTTCCTCCCACTTGGGGCCCAGTAAACTAACCCCCATGGATAGCTTCCAAAGGGAGCTCCTACCCTCGGACTTCTTATTGGGCTCGACCAGTGGGTTCAGCAGGGATTGAATAGTGGACAGTAATATAATTGCATGCATAAATCTTGGGTTAGTCATCAGTGGGCTGTCCTTGCCATTACTAGTTCCTTCCAACAAAGACCATAGGCTTTGCCACAGTCTTGCCAAATCTTGTACCACACCCATTTGGGGAAACTCTTCTTTTGTTGGCCTATGCAGTATAAAATTCACATTTTATCTGTTCAGATCTATTCACGACACTGAGGTTACATAACTTTTCAAAAACATAAGAATGACGATTATTAAATTCTAAATTCTTAACCTGAACTATAAAAGCAGAGTAGGTACTAGTTTTTCTCTATTGTTCTAATTTCACATGAAATTAACTTCTATGTATTCTTCAGGACTCAGTTTGAATGTTGCTTTCTATTTATTTGTTACACCTATGATGTTTCTGTACTTCTTCACAGTACTTATCTTAATTGTAATAATTTATGTAATTGGCTTCTGATCTACAGGAGGATATGGTCCCTCCCTTCTTTCCTTCCTTCCTTCTTTTCTTTCTTCCTTCCTTCCTTATGTAGGCTTTGCCATTCTGTCATTCTATATTTTTTCTTTCTCTCTGTTCTTTTCATAAATATTTAGCAAGTGCTCACCATGGTTCCTGCCCTCCTGGATATTACATTTTGACAAGGAAGGCAGATATTAAATCATTAATTGCCAGAGTCATAATTTAATTACAGTCAAGGTAAGTGCTAAAAGGACAAAATTCAAGATCATACACCATCTTCCCTGCACTAACATCAGAATTCAAAACTGGCACATAATAACCCTGCCATAGGGAAGGAGACAATATAGAATATTGATGAAGAATATTGGTTGTGCATTCAGGTCTAATAAGATTCAAACTTTGGGCTCTGACTTTTGCTACTTACAGTCACTAGGCAAATTGAATTATTCCTCTACTTCATAATTTCTTATTTATTAATGGGACTTACACCACTTAAAAGAGAAAAAGATACACAAATATATGAAAAGAAATTGTGATAGACATGATGAGTTAATATTATGATAGTATTTTCAGAAAGGCAAAGACACCTTGGACTATGTATAGATTTATGAGAATGAACAAGATCAAAAATAATCTTTTTATATTTTTAGAAGACTTTCATCATTTAATTATAATCAAAACCTCACAAAACCATGGAACAACTGAATTCTAATCACGAAGCATAAGGTACCCAATATTCTGGCATAAGAAATTTGAAAAAAAAATCAGATTCATAAATATAGCTTTATGTACAAGAAGCCACCTGGCAAATGCAATAAAACATTTTTATTAATACAATATGTTTCATGCATAAATTTGATCAGATTTGCTTTAGGAATCATCCTGTGTGGTCTCAAGATACCTGCAATAGGAAAGAAATCATGTTTCTATACATTCTTAAAATTCCCATCCTGTGTGGCTTCATCTGATGTTAATTTACAATACAAAGTTAAGTCATACCTTGTTATCAGTGGAAAAACTTGTTCACAGGCAAGTTCTCAGTTTCCTAGTTGTTTCTTTCTTCTTTATAAAACTATATTTAGATATTTTTCATGTTTGGCAAACTACAGGCTAAAAATACTCTATGTAATATTCTTTTAATATAGACTTTATTATTGAAGTATTTGTTTGCATTGTCTCTGAGAAAATGACATCAAACAGAAACATTGTTTATCTTTTCATTTTCTGTATTTTAAATCCTATAAACTTATATAAAATGGCCCATCACATGATGTTAACCTTGGTATATATAATGATATTTCAAAACGTCTCACAGGAGGTAAATTTACCTGTAATCAGAATAATAAAACAGAATCATGAAAACTTCAAAGTAAATCTTATATGCCAGAAATACTATATTTTGATTTTTCATTCTCAAATACCAAGTATGTACCTTTTAGAACAACATTACAAAGGATACGAATGTCAAAGGACTGTCAACATTTATAGTCAGCATATTAGTGTCATTTTTTATTTCTCTGCTACCTATATAGAGAGTTCCATTGTTTGGTGGAAATTAAGGAGTAAGGGGCCTAACAAAGATAGCTTTGATTTTTTAAATTTAGTTGATTACAAAGCATGCCAGAAATCCTCTTAAATGTAGCTTGATTAGACACAAACCTGAATAAATTAAATTAAATGTATAACTTGCAGAATTTCACTTTATATGGTAACAAGAAGTATCTATTAATCCACCTGACAAATTCTAAGTCAGCCAGCCTGTGTGTCATTCATAGAAGATTGTTTCTATCATATAATAGACAAAAGAAAATGGTCTGTTTATTCATCACTTCCTTATAGAATTTTCTTCAGTGTTGAAAATATTCTATATATCCGTGATATCTGATCTAGCCTCTACTCATATGTGGCTAGTATAGCATTTGAAAAGTGCCTACCATGACTAAGGACTAAATTTTTAAGTTTAATTTAATTTTAATTAATTTAAATTCATAAACAGCCACATGTGACTAGTGATTACTATTTTGGACAGCAGAGAATGGTCTGAGTAATGGCGTCTGCACCTATTCCTGTGATTTTCTCTATTAATATTTGCAAAGAGAAACAAGACGATTATTTCCAAATACATTCATAATAATCAGCTTCAAGTTGCAGAATAAGACTCTTCCTGAGTCACTTTAGCTGTATTCATATGGGACTGAAGGTCACAGGAGACAGACTTGCTATTATGAGAGCCAATGTCTGACTCACCAGATCTTTACCTAGTGGAATAAAAAGCCACCTTGCAGACCTAATGTGCTTGCACTGTCCCTACGTGAATCACCGTCTGCTTCTGTAGGGATAGGAAGAGAGCAGCTCTCCAACAGATGGTTTATCATTGTGCTGAAGAAAGAGGGGGAAATGATGGAGTCGCTTCTTTTTCCTGCTCATCAATTAGATTTTTCTTTATTCCAGGGGGAAACTCATCAGCAAATTTGAAAAGATATTTAACATATTTGCAGAGCACACACAACAGACAGATTGAGATTATTGTGTCAAGTGTAATATACTGTGGTTACATTTTAGTCCTACTTGTTCTATAAAAAAAAAAAAATAAAACAATGTATTTATTGTGCTTCATCAAGGTACTAACACTTGTGTATTCTCCAGCCCTGGAGTTTTCATATTGATCCCTTGAGGTGATTTACAATACCCCAAATGACGTATTGTTATTATCACCTAAGCGTTCAAGTCTCCTACATTCAAGTAAAATCAGTACTCAGTGGGCAGTAATTCTATTGTGTATAATTATAATTACCCACGTCCTTCCAACTTTTCACCAATGTTCATATTTACTCACCTTCAATCAGAAGCTTTGTTTTATATAGTCAAGTTTGGGTAGTTGTCTCCCTGGAGAATTTTTTTTTTTTTTTTTTCCATTTTACCATCAACTGCCTTGTTACTTTTCCTCACCTGATTTAATTTGGATATTATTTTCTAAGTATATGACATTGAAATCCTTTATAATTATGGGATCCTATCTGCATGGTGATTAAGTTCCTATTTTTATGCTGATTACTGCTAATGCTTTACAAAAGGAAGAGCTGTTCACCTGAGCAGCTTTGATTTATAGATTATGAACTAACACAGAGCTCCCTTTAAAAAATGACAAAACATTTGTTTGCTTTCTAAAAAGGATCACTTTTTAAAGAAAAAGAAGTAGAATGGAGATTTATCAGTGTCTCAGAAAGCAGGGTGTGCATGTAGTGAAATTAAATCATTTCACATTTTCCACATGTCTAATGTTGTTTTTGGATTTGTGTAAAGTGTCTATATAGTTTACTGTCTGTAATGGGATCCTTTGGAAAGTGAAATAAAGCCAGCAGGTATAAAACAGGCTGTCCCCACTAAACCAGGACACAATGACCCTAGGATTAAAGATGTTTGACTTAAGAGCTCATGGGTGCTCTTCCTCAGATAGAAATAATCTTTTAGGAATATCATAATATATGCCTTTTCTAAACTGAGGACTGAGTTCCCCTATGTCACATGGGGGTGCATTGGTCAATGTAAGTATACCTCCATATATTGTGATGGAAGCCCCCTAAAACTACTTCTGCATTTATCCTAAGTCTTTTGCAAAAAAAAAAAAATTCACTTTTTGGGGGTTCATTGTTCTTCCATTGCTCTATTTATATTCTTAAAAGTGCCATTATCAACTCCATTTCATTATTTAGGTTCCAACTCAATTATTGTTTTCGTCCCAATATTATTACCAGTATTCCACTGAATCTTCACTGAATCTGTAGATCCTTTTTGGAAGTATGGCAATGTGATAATATTTATTCTGTCCACCCAATAATATGGGGCTCTCTCATTGTTTAAAGTGTTTTTCAATGTATTTATTTTTTACTATTTAAAATATATTTTATTATTTTATTAGTGCATTATAATCATATATATTGATGAAGTTCAGGGTAATAGAGGCATACATGCACATAGCACTCACTGAGCTCTCCCCCAGGTCCTGCCCTATTCCTTTACCCTCCTCTCCTTCCCATGTTCAGCACAGTGATTGACTTTGATAAGTTTGTATATGTCCATCATATCCACTGAAGTGTTTCCCTCTTCCCCACTCCCATCTCCCTCAGTTAGGTTGCCTTCTTTACTCATCTAAGTTTTCTCAGTTTCTTTCTTTAGTGTTCTATAATATTAATTGTAGAGGTCTTTTACTCCTTGGATACATTTATTCCTAAGTATGATAGAGAAAACAACTAATTTTTGTTTGTTTGTTTGTGGTTTGTGGTATTGGGGATTGAACCCAGGTGTGTTCTACCTCCAAGCTATGCCTCCAACCCTATTTTTTTGTTGTTGTTTTTTTTTGTTTTTTGGGTTTTGTTTTTGTTTTTGTTTTTGTTTTTTTGCGGTACTGGGGGTTGAACTCAGGGGCATTCTACCTCCGAGCTATACCCCCAGCCCTATTTTTTTATTCTTTATTTTGAAACCGGGTCTCACTAAGTTGCGGAGTGCCTCACTTAGGTAGCTGAGGCTGGCCGCGAACCCGGATCCTCCGGTCTCAGCCTCCCGAATGCTGGGATTACAAGCGTGCGCCACCATTCCCGGCTCCAACCCTATTTTTGAAACAGGGTTTTGCCAAGTTGCTGAGAGGCTTGCAAAGTTACTGAGGCTGGCCTCAAACATGGATCCTGTTGTCTCAGCCTCCCAAGTACTGATATTACAGACATGTGCCACCATACTCAGATGGAAAGATAGTCTTTTTGACAAATGGTGCTGGTAAAACCGATTATTCATAAGTAAAATAATGTAATTAGACCCCAATATTTCTCCTTGCATAAGAGTTAACTAAAGATGGATAAAAGACCTAAAAATTTTACCAAAGAATTTGCAATTACTAAAGAGGTGATAGAACAGATAGAACAAACCCTCCAACCTATAGATGCTAATAGAAACTTCCTCAATAAGATACTGAAAGGTCAGGGAATTTAAATAAAAAATAACAAATGGGATGACATTAAGTTAAAAAGCTTCTGTACAGCAAACAAAACTATCAAAAGTCTTAAGAGAGAACATACAGAATGGGAGAAAACCTTTGCAAGCTATTCCTCTTATAGAGAACTAATATCTAGAATACACAAAGAGCTTAAAAACTTAACAATAAGAAAATAACCCAATAAGATGAGCAATTGAACTGAATAGACACTTCTCAAAAAATACAAATCATCAATAAATGTATTTTTTAAAAGTTCAACATCATTAGTAGTCAAGAAAATACAATTCAAATCTACACTGAGATTCCATCTAACTCCAGTTAGAATGTCAATAGTCAATAATACAAATAATATTAAATGTTGGCGAGGATGTGGAGAAGTAAGAAAATATATTGTTGGTGGGACCCCAAATTAATAGAACCACTATGGAGATCAGTGTGGAGGTTCCTCAGAAAACTGGAAATGGAACTTTCCAGCTCTACCATTTCTACCTATCTTTCCAAAGGAATTGAAATCAGAATGATATAGTGATATATGCATATCCATTTATAGCAGCATAATCCACAATAAGCAAATTATGAAATTAGACTAGGTATCCATCAACAGATGAATGAATTAAAAATTGTGATATATATCACAGTTATATATAAATTTATATATATAGTATAAATTTACTTTTACTCCACCACAAAGGACAAAATTATGTCATTTACAGAAAAATGTATAGAGCTAAAGAATATTATGCTAAGTGAAATTAGCCAATCTCAGAAAATGAAGGATCATACGTTTTATTTGTGAAAACTAGAAATAAATTAGAAAACAAAAGGTATTTTACATAAAACAGGAGAGGAAAAGGGAGATATGATGAAGAAAACTATTCAAATAATGCTACACAGATATATGAAGTTATCAATACCAACCTCAATAATATATATAAGAGGAGGGAGAGAGCAGGGTGGGATCCTGCAGGAAATACACCTACGGCTATCGGTGTGAATGTTTCTATCACTCAGAATCTCATTATGATATATAATTGATGTATAAATGAATGCACCAATAAAAGTATACTAAAATAACTAGATATAGATATTATTTATTATACATCTGGAACTTTAATGAATACTCTAAAATTTCATTTGATGTAAGTCCCAACTATGCATGCTTAACAAACCAATGATGATGGCAAGATAAATCAATCAATCAATATATGCACAATTCACAGAGCTAATAACTGGAAAATCTGGGATTCAAACTCAGGTCTGCCCAATTTTTTATTTTTTATTTTTGCACTACTGGGGATTGAACTCAGTGGCATTCTACCTCTCAGCTAAATCCCTATAGCTATTTTTTATTCTTTATTTTGAAACAGGGTCACTAAGTTGCAGAGGGCCTCACTAAGTAGTGAGCCTGGCTGTGAACCCAGATCTTCCTGTCTCAGCCTTCCAAGTACTAGGATTATAAGCTTGTGCCACCATGCCTGGCGAAAAAATGTTAAATGCAATAATATGACCAGCAACTCTATATGGTTCTCCATCTAACATCTTCTGCTAACAGTAACATGTTCCCGTGTAGAGGACATCACTCTCTTTATTTATCCTCTTATTTACAACATAGGTTAAATAAATAACTTTCAGTTTCTTTGGTATTATATTATAATACATTCAGGATTTGAGCCTTAAGAACAATATTCTTACAAATTAAATAACTTTTTTGCATTTATTTTTTATTCACTTCCAGCTTATTCTATAAATGGTTCACATTTGAAAAACATTAACTTGTCAGAGAGTTCCCTGTGCAATCCCTTTGATTTTGGAAGCTATTCCCCTGATCTGTTCTTCACTGGGACTATTCATAATTTGATACTACAAGCACAGTATC
>PVLC010013659.1:0-41098 GCA_004027655.1 Graphiurus murinus | reverse complement strand
CCCTAATGAGCATGATGTACTTATAAGATCACATCAAAGTCAATCACTAAACTGACCAGGAGATAGGGGGAGGGTGGGTGGGAATTGGGGAAGGGTTAATGAGAAATATGTGCATGGATGTCTTTACCTGTACTAGCTTGTACCCAACAAAAATGTGTGATTAACCCTGTTGTACCCAAGAAATGTATAAAAATCCATGATAAAATAATAATAATAATAAATTTAAAAAATAAAATAAAATAAAATAAATAAATAAAATAGAAATGTGAGCCGGGCGTGGTGGCGCACGCTTGTAATTCCAGCATTCGGGAGGCTGAGACGGGAGGATCCGGGTTCGCGGCCAGCCTCAGCTACCTAGTGAGGCACTGTGCAACTTAGTGAGACTCAGTTTCAAAATAAAGAATAAAAAATAGGACTGGGGGTATAGCTCAAAGGTACAATGCCCCTGAGTTCAACCCCCAGTACCGCAAAAAAATAAATAAATAAAATAATAATGTGGCCGGGCATGGTGGCGCACGCTTGTAATCCCAGCATACGGGAGGCTAAGACCGGAGGATCCGGGTTCGCGGCCAGCCTCAGCTACCTAGTGAGGCACTCCGCAACTTAGTGAGACTCAGTTTCAAAGTAAAGAATAAAAAAAAAAAAAAATAGGGCTGAGGGTGTAGCTCGGAGGTAGAATGCCTCTGAGTTCAATCCCCAGTACCGCAAAAAAAAAAAAATAGAAATGTGAGCCAGGCATAGTGGCGCATGCTTGTAATCCCAGTGCTTGGGAGGCTAAAACAGGAGGGCCTGGTTTGTGGCCAACCTCAGCTACTTAGTGAGGCCCTCTGCAATTTAGTGAGACCCTGTTTCAAAACAAAGAATAAAAAATAGGGCTGGGGGTAGAATGCGCCTGGGTTCAATCCTCAGTACCACACACACACACACACACACACACACACACACACACACACACAAAGAAATGTAAGCCAGATGTGGTGGTGCACATCTTTAATCCTGGTACTTGGGAAGCTGAAACAGGAGGATCACAGGTTTGAAGCTAGTCTCAGCAACTTAGTGAGAGGGTCAACACCTTAGTGAGACTTTGTTTCAGAATTAAAATTAAAATAAGGTTGAGGGTATAGCTTGGAAATAAAATACCCCTGGGTTCAGTCCTCAACACTACAAAGACAAAAAAAATTGAAGTGCAGCCAGTCATGGTGGTGCATGCCTATAATCCCAGTACCTGGGATGCTGAAAAAGGAAAGGAAGATCGCAGGTTCAAGGCCAGCCTCAGCAACTTAGTGAGGCCCTCTTTCAAAATAAAAAAATAAAAAGGGCTGGAGGTTGGAGGTGTAGTTCAGAGGTAGAATGCCACTGGGTTGAATCCTCAGTAACACACACACACACACACACACACACACACACACACACACATACACACACACTATAAATAAGAAACAGTACATAGCATTCGGAGAAACTCTTGGAAATCTGTAATATCTTATATGGTCTATGTGAACCTCCACCACCTTCCCCTCTCTGAGTCCATCTGCTATCTGGTCTTCCTTTCCCCCAGCCCCCATCGCAGGACTTCAGACATATTTTGGGTGGTTATCCTATAAAGTAGGCAGTTCTTGCCTTAGGGCATGGAACTGGATTTTTCCTTACCTAGAATACTCTAGGCCATCTCTTGGCCCTTACTTTAAGTCTCAAGTCAAATGTCACTTTCTTAGTTGTTGTTGTTGTATTGGAAATTGAACCTAGGGGAATTCTGCCTTCGAGTCTCACTACTTGCTGAAGCTGTCTTCAAACTTGTGATTCTCCCATTTCAGCCTCCCAAGTACTGGGATTACAGGCATTCACCACCATGCCCAGCTCAAATGTCACTTTCTTAATGAGGCCCATATTAACCACCCTCTCACTTGTGTAACACAAGCCTGCCCATTCCCTCAAAACCTATTTCTATCCAGTTCTGCTTTATTCCTCTCCATAATACTAAGCATCTTTTAACATTGACTTTAATTTACTTTTGTGTGTGTGTGTGTGTGGTACTGGGGATTGAACTCAGGGGCATTCTACCTCCGAGCTACACCCCCAGCCCTATTTTTTATTCTTTATTTTGAAACCGAGTCTCACCAAGTTGCAGAGTGCCTCACTAGGTAGCTGAGGCTGGCCGCGAACCCGGATCCTCTGGTCTCAGCCTCCCAAATGCTGAGATTACAAGCGTGCGCCACCACGCCAGGCTTTAATTTACTTTTTTAAAATATTTTTCAGCTGGGCATGGTAGCACATGCTTGTAATCCCAGTACTTGGGAGACTGAGACAGGAGGATTGCAGGTGTGAGGCCAGCTTCAGCAACTTAGTGAGATCCTCTACAACTTAGTGAAACCTTGTTTCAAAATAAATTAGGGCTGGGAACGTAGCTCAAAGGTAGAATGCCCCTGGATTCTATCCCCAGCACCACAAAAAAAAACCTTTCATAAGGAGATGAGCAAAGTTTGTATGAATCAATTTATGGCCAATGATATTTTTTTCAGTGCTTAGAGAAATGGAGAATAATGAGAACAAAATTCACAGGGAATGCACTCCACAGAGGAGGTGCATTAACCTCATAGTGAGTTCCAATCTCATGTACAGTATAATTACTAAAGTCTAGCTGTTCAATTAGGATAGAAGCAGGTTTCGATGGAGGTAAAATATAATTAAAGTTTGAGGTTTATCTTTCGTGTGTGTGTGTGTGCGTGCGAGCACGCATGTGTGCGTATCCATGTGTTACTGGGTTTAAATCCAGGGGTACTCTATCTCCCAGCTATACCCCCAGCCCTTTTATAATTTTTTATTTTGAGACAGGATCTTACTAAGCTGCTGAGAGTCTCCCTACATTGCTGAGGCTGTCCTTAAACCTGAGATCCTCCAGTCTCAGCCTCCCAAGTACTGGGATTGCATGTGTGCGCCACCACACCCAGCAAGGTATATCTTTCTGTGAGTGGTTCTTGGAAAAAGCAATCTGACAAATACTGCACACAACTGCAAACAATTCACAAGATTCCTAAGAGCCGGGGAGTGGTGCTGGTATTGGTTGGTGAGGTCTGAAGGATTGCCCTGAGGTTGCCACAGAGCAGCCCCCAACATAATGAAATCTCAGTGGGTCTGTAAAAATCGTAAATGTACCTGGGCATGGTGGTGCATGATCCTAGTACTTGGGAGATTGAGATAGGAGGATCACAGGTTCGAGGACAGCCTCAGCAAGTAGTGAGACTCTCATTGACCTAGTGAGACCCTGTTTCCAAAAAATAAAATATGCCTGGGGTTATAGCTCAGAAGTAGAATGCCTCTGGGTTCAATCTCCAGTGCCATAAAAAAAAAAAAAAAATTGTAAATGTTTTGTGGACCAGTAGTGGAGACCGAAGACTCTCATATAGAGTCTGATAAGGTGTGCTGTACCATTGTAGAGGAAAGGGATCACACTCCATGTTCTGATCATGGTAAAACATATCTCACTCACATAGCATAGTTTAGAATCATTTCATAGCTACATGACAAAAAGTCATCCTCCAACTCCTCCCTTCCAGAAGGTGAGCTCCATCCCTGCAGGACCCTTGCCTCAAAAAGCATTTTAGGGTACTTTTCATGTCATGCACACTTCTACATATGTTGGCATATTTAGCTTTTATGAAGGCATTTATCTAATCTATATTATTTGCTTTGATAGAAAAATATTATCCCTATGTGAAATTATGTGGCTTAATAACAGCTACATTTACTGTATGCCTACCAAGGGGCCACATTATCTTATTATTCAATCCTCACAATAACCTGGAGGCATAAACTGTTATCACAAAGTTGCTTGGTAATTTGCTCAAGGTCATATAATTCATTAAACTGCAGGCAAAAGATTCAAACTGGGTTCCCTGTCATGTTCTTGCTTAGGTCAGTGTTTCACATTCTGGGTGCACCAAACTCTAGACCATAAGCCACAGACAAGGTCCAGCAGGAGCAATGTGTTTATCTCTATACTATGTGCCAACTGACTCACGTTTGAGATTCTCCTGTTTCTTTCTATTGATGACTAGAAAATGCAATATTTAATTTTAATGGGTATGCTAAATTAATTATTAAAATGTTGTTATATTAATTGATAGATGAATTGTACAGGTCTAAAATCCCTTTCTTGAAGCCCTTTAGGCCAGACGTGGTTCAGAGTACACATAAAACACTATAGGCACCATCTATCTGGTCTCCTGAGCAGAATTTGGGGTAGTATTTTTGCAATTACAAGAATTTCTGTAGGAAAAAAAAAAATATATATATATATATATATACATATATATATATATTCACATTTAGTGGGATAAACAAAGATTGTAGAAAGTTTCACATATGCTTAGCTATCAAGTGAGGGCAAAGAAGTTTTCCTTGCAGCTTCTTGGCCTGCCTACTGTTTGATTTCCTTACCTGTACAAGTGATGCCTACATTTTGGCATGGAGAAAATATTTGAATTGCTAATATATGGGAGTAAAAAATTTAGAGTCTATAAACTACACTCAATGAGTAAATGCTCATTGAGTGTTGACCAATAGTCTACGCATTCTCTGGCAGGAGATGAGGATGCCAACTGGATTTCCTTAAGTAAAAAGTTGTGGTTTTCAGTCTGGTGACACACACCTGTAATCCAGTATGTGAGAGGCTGAGAAAGGAGGATCACAGGTCTAAAACCAGCTACAGCAACTCAATGAGGCTCACATTAATTTAGTAAGACTTTGTTTCCAAATTTGAAAACAAACAAACAAAAAAGACAGAGATGGAGGTGTATCTCAGGGGCAGAACATCCCAACCTTCAATCCCAATCATCCCCCACCCTGAGAGTTTTGCTACATTGCTGAGGCTGTCCTCAAACCTGAGATCCTCCTGTCTAAGTCTCCCAAGTGCTGGGATTACAGGTGTATGCCACCACACCTGGCTAAAGTTATAAAGCAATTTAACACTTTGGAATAAAGAGCTTTTGCCTTATTTATCTTGATTTATAATTTATGAAATATTAAGAACATTCAAAAGAACAATTGTAGGATCAGTTTCTGTTTTTACAACAATTTCCTTGCTTCATTTTGATTCACAAATAAACCACTAAACATGCTGCTGTATTAGGAAGCCTGCTGCTCATTATCTAATCCCTGTCTGTATTAACATAATCTATTATTTATTTTCAGACCAAATTACCATCATATTTGAGGTCCCAGCTAGGTTACTAACTTCCGGCCAGGACAAGAATAAACTAGAAAGAGTGATTTCAGCATTTTAATGAGTTACACCACACTGGATGCGGCAGAAACTGCCATCATTTGATCTCATAATGAATAAATTAAAATCAATGTACACTGACGATGTCAAAACCTTCTCAAGGTGATAAGAGCAATCTCTGAGCAACATTAACCAAGCTGCGGCTGAGGGTGCAGTCCTTCAATGTATCCCCCAACTTTTCCTCCTCCTCCTCTTTTTTTTTTTTTTTTTTTTAGAAACAGGGTCTTGTTGGTTGCTGAGGGTCTCACTAAAATTGCAAAAGCAGGCCTTGAACTTATGATCTTTGTGTCTCAGCCTCTCAATTACTGGGTTTACAGGCTTGTACCCTCATGCCTGGTGCACTCTGCTTCTCTGACCCCATTCACCTCTGCTAGCCCCAGTGCTAGCCAGCTGATCTGAATCTTCCTGTTCCAGTTTTAAAGCAAATGCCTGAATAGCCTACGGGCCTTTGAAAATATTCCTTATTTCTGCAATATTTGACATCATCTTCCTCCAGCATCATCCACTTCTCTACACTTAGTGCTACTCACCTTTCATTTCTCAACCTAATCAGAAGTTCCATCAACAAAGGATCCATCCTCAGGATCTCGCTCTCGCTCTCTTTTTTTTTTTCCCCCCTGTGGTTCCGGGGGTTGAACCAAGAAGTATTTTACCTCCAAGCTACACCCTAGCTCTATTTTATTTTTTTATTTGGAAACAGAGTCTCACTAATTTGCTGTAGGCTTCAAATCTACACTCCTGTCTTAGCTTCCCAAGTACTGGGATTACAGGTGTGTGCCACTGCGCCTGTCTTCTCTCTTAGGATCTCAAGGATTCTTTATACTTCTCTTTTAGCACGCTGCACAGACCTTGTGCCTATAGCTGATTGTGTTATATTTGGCTGTTTGCAAGTGAGCTTGCCTAGACTGTAAGAGAAAGAATATCCATGTTCCAAATACTATTCCAGGGCCTTCATTCAGTACCTGGTACCTAATTGCAATGCTTTGTTGAGTAAATACACCTGCGAAGAGTTCTCTTATGTGAAAAAAAATGTACAATAACAACTGCTCTATAGAATTGTGATAATAAAATAGGGTGCTGTGTATAAATATGCTTCTGTATAAAAATGCTTAGTGGGTAATAGGCATTCAACAAATGTTAACTGAATATGAAGTCTGCACTGTCACAACAGCATAGCGTTTTAATTTTGTTGTAGATTGAGTTCAAACTACAATTATCTGTCCACATTTCATATACTAGCTTTCCCTTCACTTTTTCTACAGTCAGTTCATTTTTTTCATTGTTAAGTGGACTGGAAAATATGCTGAAAAGTTAAATGACTTTTCCATAGGGTTGGGTGACTCTGACTGCTCCTTTAATTTTGAATATCTTAAGCTGTTTTTTTTTTTTTTTTTTTTTCCCACAAACACATTTTGTTCAATAAAATCCTAAAACTCATTTTGTAAAGCACATTTCCACTATTTTCTAAGTAAACATATTTTACCAAGAATTGAAGCCATACATTTCTGATTTATGTACCCTTAGGATACAATTACCATTACACTTCAACAAGTTTCTCCTTCTTTCCTTTCCTCCTCCCTTCCCTTCCCTTCCCTTCCCTTCCCTTCCCTTCCCTTCCCTTCCCTTCCCTTCCCTCTTTTTTTCTTTCTTTTTGTGGTACTTGGGATTGAATCCAGGGTCATTCTACCTCTGAGCTACATGCCCAGCCCTATTTTACTTTTGAAACAGTCTCACTGAGTTGCAGAGGTTCTCGCTAAGTTTCTGAGACTGGTTTCAAATTTATAATCCTCCTGTCTCATCCTCCCAAATACTGGAATTACAAGCATGTGCCACCACATCCAGCTCAACAATTTTCTTTTCTTTTTTTTTTTAATTATTCGTGCACTGTAAGCAAACATCTTTGTTAGGTACAAATTGATAACGACTTATGTGTCCACATTTCTCATTTGACCCCTTCCCCAAATTCCCACCCCGCTCCCTCGCCCTCCCTCCCTCTCAAGTTCAATTTAGTGAGTAACCTTGATGTACATTTTCTTAATAGCTCATTACAACTATGTATACACACTATGTCCCTTTGGTAGTATAGTCAACTACTGGGTGAAAGTTTGATAAAGAAAAAGATGTTTGAATACCATCCAAGTATTTCCCTACAAATTACTTATCAAGGATGAAGAAAAAACAACAACTGGCCAGTTGAGAAAGGTAGCAACACCACCTTAAACAAGTGCTCAAAGATAACATCACCTTGGATCAAACTAACAGTCCCGCACCTTTGATATGATGCACAGTGAAGGTCACAAAGTCACCATAGTTTTATTTCTGCCCAAATGTCCTTCCTGATCTAATCATAACGAAACATCAAACAAACCCAAATTGAGCCAGTACTCCTCAACAATGTCAAGGTCAAGAAAGAAACACAAAGGAGCCGGGCATGGTGGCGTACACTTGTAATCCCAGCATTTGGGAGGCTGAGACTGGAGGATCCGGGTTCGAGGACAGCCTCAGCTACCTAGTGAGGCATTCCAAAACTTACTGAGACCTGGTTTCAAAATAAAGAATAAAAAATAGGGCTGGGGGTATAGCTGGGAGGTAGAATCCCCAGTACCGCCAAAAAAAAAAAAAAAAAAAAGAAAAAGAAACACAAAGGCAGGCAAAGAAACTCTTCTATTATAAGACAATAAAAAGGCTATTATTGTATAACATAATGCATAATCCTTGATTAATCCTCTACCCAAAGAGAGGAGAGATGGTAGCTATAAAAGGCACTTCTCAGAAAATGGATAGAAGCCGGGTGTGGTGGCTCACGCTTGTAATCCCAGCATTTGGGAGGCTGAGACCGGAGGATCTGGGTCCCAGGCCAGCCTCAGCTACCTAGTGAGGCACTGCACAACTTAGTGAGATCCGGTTTCAAAATAAAGAATAAAAAATAGGGCTGGGGATGTAGCTCGGAGGTAAAACGCTCCTGAGTTCAATCCCTAGTACCGCAAAAAGAAGAAAAGAAAATGGATAGAATTTGAAATGTAAATTATGAATCAGATTAAATAGGTTTTTTTGTGTGTGTGTGGTACTAGGGATTGAACTCAGGGGCATTCTATCTCCGAGCTACACCCCCAGTCCTATTTTTTATTCTTTATTTTGAAACCGAGTCTCACTAAGTTGCGGAGTGCCTCACTAGGTAGCTGAGGCTGGCCGCCAACCCAGATCCTCCGGTCTCAGCCTCCCGAATGCTGGGATTACAAACGTGCGCCACCACGCCCGGCAGATTAAATAGTTTTTTAACAAATTAATTTGATAACCATGCTATGTTTACTTAAGTAAATTTTTTGTTGTTGTTGTTTGTTTGTTTATTTTTGGTTCTGGAAATTGAACCCAGGAGCATTCTACCTCTGAGTTACACCACCGGACCTTTTTTTTTTTTTCCCCCGAAATAGGTTCTCACTAAATTGGTAAGGTTCTTACCTAGGTTCTCCTGTCTCAGCCTCCCAAGTACTGAGATTAATGGCATGTGCCGCTATGCTCAGATAATATTATTTTTTAATAAAAATATTAAGAATGGGGGGGACACAAAGGTAAGATGTAAGGGTATATGGGAGTTCCTTGCTCTATTCTTGCAAATTTTCTGTGTCCTTTTACTAAATTAAGCATTACCCAAAAAATATCCTACTCTGAAATAAACTGCTCAGTTTGATGTTTGACTCTCAGATATGATAGTTCACTGGTCAATTATTCATTAGCTACCTTGAAAAATTTAGAGCTAAGTGTGGTGGTGCTTGCTTGTAATCCCACTACATGGGAAGTTGAGAGAGGAGGATCACAAGTTCGCAACCAACCTCAGTAATTTAGTGAGAACCCATTTCAAAATAAAAGGTAGAAAAATAGGGCTTAGGCAGCTAGTATTAGTTGCTGAGTAATAAAAAATTCCAACTTAATCAATGATTTATGATTTTTCTAATGCTCCTAGCTATGGACTGAATTCAGCTGGGCAGCTCTTTTGCTTCACAAAGCTCAAATGAGAGTGTTCCTCTGCCGCATTCAGGAGCAACTCAACTATGGCTGGGACACCTGTGTCGGCACTCATTCCCCAGGATTTCTCTTCACTACATTAGCTGAGCTTCCTTAGGGAAAGAAGCTGGCTCCAACAGGGAAAAGGAAAACGCTGCCCATTCTCTTAAAGCCTGGGCTCAGAAGTCCTAGAGTGTCTCCTCCATAGCACTGTATTGTTGGCAGTAAATCATGGTACAGCCCAGGTTCCAGCAAACCCGGAGTGTGATCTTGATTCAAGGAGTGGCTTCTGGGAATGGGAAGACTTGCCGAAAGCCATATTTTAAGGCTATCTACCACGTAGCCAAAATAAAATAATTTAGATATTTTAGGACATACTTTTCTGTGAGTATAATTTAGGCATATTAGCATATGAAGCAAATGTCAGAAGAGTTTTAATTATTTTGTTGTGGTGGTGGTGGTGGTGGTACTGGGGATTGAACCTAGGGACATTCTACCTCTGAGCTACACTTCCAGCCATACTTTTAAATTTTTATTTTGAAACAATGTCACTAGGTTGATAAGAGTTTCACTACTTGCTGAGGCTGTCCTGGAAACTGCGATCTTCCTGTCTCAGCCTCCCAAGTACTGGGTTCACAGAAATGAGCCACCACACCCAGTGAGTTTTAATTTGAATGAAAGTTAAGGTAATTTGTTGTATATAGACTCAGAAGTATCATTTATAATTGCAGATTAGATACAATTTATTATAAATTATTTTTTCTTTATGAAAGCATCAAGGTGTTCTGGCTGGAGCCATTTCTTACAATTTATTTTTTATTTTGGTACTGGGGACATTCTACCTCCAACTACACCCCTATCCCCCTTTTTAATTTTTTTTTTTTTGTGTGTGTGTGTCTGTGTGTGTCTGTGTGGTACTGGGGATTGAACCCTGGGGGCCATTCTACCTCCAAGCTACACCCCCAGCCCTATTTTATTTTTGTTTTGAATCAGGGTCTTGCTGTGTTGATGAGAGTCTCACTGCTTGCTGAGGCTGTCCTCGAAGCTGCGATTCTCCTGTTTCAGGCTCCCAAGTACTGAGATTACAGACCTGCACCACCACGCCTGATTTATTTTTATTTATTTATTTATTTATTTATTTATTTATTTATTTATTTATTTATTGTAGTACTGGAGATGGAACCTGGGGACATTCTACCCAGCCCTATTTTTTCATTCTTTATTTTGAAACAGGGTCTCACTAAGTTGTGGAGGGCCTCACTAAGCAGCTGAGGCTGGCCTCGAACCCGGATCCTTCAGTCTCAGCCTCCCAAATGCTGGGATTACAAGGGTGCGTCACCATGCCCAGCTACCATGCCTGATTTATTTATTTATTTATTTTTTCTGGTACTGGGGATTGAACTCAGAGGCATTCTACCTCCGAGCTATACCCCCAGTCCTATTTTTTTTTTTAATTCTTTATTTTGAAACCGAGTCTCACTAAGTTGCGGAGTGCTTCACTAAGTAGCTGAGGCTGGCCGCGAACCCGGATCCTCCGGTCTCAGCCTCCCAAATGCTGGGATTACAAGCGTGCGCCACCACGCCCGGCACCATGCCTGATTTATAATGAACTTCTGAATAAAAGAGCAAAAAATACAATGTTGGGTCATGGGTCAGGGTCATGGAGAAGCATGGTGCTGGCGACTCTGTGGTCTCTGCTTCAGATATTATTCCATTTACCTGGCTCCAGAGACATATCAAAGAATACATCCAATTTCCCCTTCGAGTCAAGCTAGACGTGTCCATATACTATGTGCCTGTCATTGTGCCCATCCTAATCACTGCTACGACTGACGGAGGACGTCCTGCTAAATCTCATTTACCCTGTCACAAGACCTGTTGAAGCCTGCAATTTCTTTATAACGTTTTGCCTCCTTGACTCAGGAGCATTTTACATAAAGGGGCTGAGGGCATGTTTCAAAGATCCTTGAGTTCCAGGCAAGGATAGCATTACAATTGCATTTTATTTCAGTTTTCTCTCAACCATAAATACTACAGAATGCTCGCAAATGCCAACCATGTGAATGACATTTTCTTTTCTCATCCTAGTTCACCTACTTCTTTTGTTTTAATACATCTTTATTGCAGTTACTGAGTAATCTAGCCCATCTCATTTATCAACAGAACCTACTGAGAGCTACTGTGTGCAAAATACTCTTTTTAGTAATGCAGATATTATTTAAAAACAGGAAACGTTATACCTTTTTTATAGGTAACATCCCAGCAAAAGATAGACAATAAACACAGACACAAAGAGATGTGTAATTCCAGATAGTGGTCAAGAAAAGGAAGAGAATGATTTGGGTGGGGGCAAGGTTGTCACTTTGTGTGGGGGGGAAGCAGGTACTGGGGATTGAACCCAGGGGCATTCTACCTCCAAGATACACCCCTATCCCTTTATTTTATTTTTAAAATTTGAAACAGGGTCTCGCTAAGTTGCGCTGAGGCTAACCTCAAACCTGTGACCTTCCTGTTTCAGCCTCCCAAATAATGTGATTACAGGTGTGCACCACCACTCCCAGCTTCCTCCTAAGGTTTTGACATGAGTAACTGGTGTCATTCATTAAAAGAAGGAACATTTGGATGAGGAGTAGGCTTGAGGATAAAGGATTAAGAACTTACTTTGGAACATAATTAGTTAGAAATGTACTGTAGGAATGGAGAATTGTGCTTGCTCTCCATCCATTGCTGACAGAATTCTCAACCATTAGTTTGATTTACATAATATTCCTATCACAATTCCTCTGCATAATGTAGCTTTCAAAAAATTTTATGTAGCTTTCAAAAAATTGTAAGTGTATTGAAGGACCATGGTCCTTAATTTCTTTTTTGTTGTTGTTTTTGTTTTTCACAGTAGAAATAAATATCAGCTTTATTAACACTCAAAGTGTCATTGATTTATAGTCATTCCATATTCCAGGTTACTTAGAGTAAGCCTTTGCACCACAATCTTTAAAAAAAGGAACTAAGTAAGAAAAAGCAATTTTTGTTGTGCTAATTATTGCAGGCCTTCATGCATGATAAATCTACACAAAAATGTATGCCAACAATATACAAATCTCCATATAAACAAAGTCATTGATCGCTAACAAAATATAAACTTGATTTATTTTATATTAGATTTTTAAAAAGCTACTTACCCTAATTTCTAATACTGGTTATGGACCTTATATTTACATGTTTACATTGACATTTACAGTTTACATTGACTTTTTTATTTATCTCTTAAAACTACATACTCGCAGGAAAATGTTTTTCTTACTATTCATTATTATTATTCTTAATATCCAACATAATTTCTACTACCTATTAAATATTCAACAAAATTTGAAATACATTAAACAATCATTGAAGTATGTTAAGAACTTCTGTTAGTTGGGCCTGGTGACACATGCTTGTAATCCTAGTATTTGGGAGGCTGAGACAAGAGGATCGCAGGATTGAGGACAGCCTCGGCAATTTAGTAAGGCTCTCAGCAACCTAGTGAGACCCTGCTTAAAAAATAAAATAAAATAGGGCTTGAAGTGTGGCTTGGGGGTAGAATGCCCCTGGATTCCATCCCCAGTACCACACATACACACATACACACACACACACACACACACACACACACACACACACACACACTGATAAAGGACTATTACCTATCACTTAAGAAAATTTTCACAGGAATTTTCTTATTTTGGAAACTATTTGATGTGTGTGTGTGTGTGTGTGTGTGTGTGTGTGTGTGTGTGTGTGTTACTGGGGATGGAACCCAGGGGCATTCTACCTCTGAGCTATACCCCCAGTCCTGTTTTTTATTATTTTATTTTGAAACAGGGTGTGACTAGTTGCTGAGGGCCTAAGTTGCTAAAGCTAGCCTGTCTCAGCCTCCCAAGTACTGGGATTACAAGTGTGTGCCACTATAACCAGCTTTGAAATATCTTTTAATGTTAATAATATCCATATCCAAAAAATGAGCAATTCTGGTTATAAGTGGAAGACATGGGCACACTTTGTTCTTTAAAAGACAAAACAAGAATATTCCTAAAGCACTATATATAATAGCCACTCCAGAAATGTAATAGTTCAAAGTCTAGAAACTCCCAAGGTGCTATCAAAAGTAAAACACGGTGTTGGAGGTCAGAAAAATGATTCCTTTTGGAGGAGAGTGGCTAAAGTCTGGAAGGGGGTGAGGGAGATGCAAATACATCTGTTTGTTCATTTTTGTTGTAGTGGGGATTGAATCCAGAGAGATTCTACCCCTGAGCTACACTTCCAGCCCTTTTTATTTTTTATTTTGAAACAGAGTCTCGCTAAGTTGCTGAGGCCCTCGCTAAGCTGCTGAGACTGGCCTCAAATCTGCAATCCTCCTGTTTCAGCCTCCCAAGTACTGGGATTACAGGTGTGAGTAATCAGCAAATACATTTATGAGTTAGATATCTTTTTGTATTTAATTCTTCAAATAAAGGATTCACATTGGATTTTGATAAATTAATGAGTTCTTTGATTCTAAAAATATTTGTTACTTCTTATTTATATATGTCTTAGAGCCAGGCGTGGTGGCCCCACTTGTAATCTCTGTACTTGGGAGACTGGGACAGGAGGATCACAGTTTCAAGGACAGCCTCAGCTACTTAGTGAGGCCCTCCGCAACTTAGTGAGACCTTGTTTCAAAATAAAAGAATAAAAAATAGGGCTGGTGGTGTAGCTCAGAGGTAGAATGCCCCTGAATTCAAACCCCAGTACTGCAAAAAAAAAACCTATTACTGTCAACATTTCCATACACATCTGGGCCATGATTCACTGATGGAATGCTCTATGACCTATTTTTTAAAAAGTTCTAACAACTTTTTCCTGATCTAGAAGTCCTTGTATCCAGATGATGCTTTATACTTAAAAATTTCCAGCCGGGCATGGTGGCACACACTTGTAATCCCAGTACTTGGGAGGATGAGACAGGAGGATCACAGGTTTGTGGCCAGCCTCAGCTACTTAGCGAGGCCCTCCGCAACTTAGTGAGACTCTGTCTAAAATAAGGAATTAGAAATTGGACTGGAGATGTAACTCAGGGGTAGAATACCCCTGGGTTCAATCCCCAGTACCAAAAAAAAAAAAAAAAAAAAATTTCCCCGTAATCTCTGGAGGCTGTGGATGTCAGATTTACCAGGTGCTAAGACATTTAAATTTGACCATATTTAGGCTCTGTGAAAGGAGAGCAATCGGGATGGTGGTGAGGGCTTGTAATCTCAGTACTTGGGAGGCTGAAGCAGGAGGATCACAGGTTTGCTGCCAGCATCAGCTACTTAGTGAGGTCTTCCACAATTTAGTGAGACCCTGTTTTAAAATAAAGAATAAAAAAAAATGGGGCTATGGGTATAGTTCAGAAGTAGAATGTCCTTGGGTTCAATCCCGAGTACCACAAGAAGAAAAAGAAAAAGAAAGGAGAGCGATCTTAATTGAGACCACGTTTCTTTGGAGTTTGTTTGCTAATGACTGGGTGACTTGCAAAAGTGCATGTTCCACATTTTCTTCCTTTAGGACTTATGTGGGACATTACCCGCTCCCCATATTTCTTCTGGAAGGACACAAAAGGGATATCATTATCTACTCCCCTATCTTTAAATGTGAGAAGCATGTGTCCAATTAAATCCAATGCTTCCTCTTCATTGTTCTATATGAATAATTAACCTTTCTAAGTGCTGACTTCAGGAAGGATTTGTATCCCCTTTTCTTCCTGGGGAAAAATAAAATGAAGAGAAGAACTAGTCCTTTAAAGTTTGCCTTTTAATCACTTTGGAAGATATCCAATCATAAAATATGAGGGTTGAAATATCAAATTTTGATCCTGAAAAAGTTACTATTTTGTTTATTCTTTTATGATAATGATTTTATTATTAATGTGAGCATCTTGATAGTAATAATGTTCTCTAATGCAATCATTTAGAACAATATGGTCACCAATCTACTTTCATTAGTCCCATGGGAACACTATAAATCAATTTATATAATCTTGCATTTGAAATTTGCTGGATGCCAGCTGTGTTAATTTCTGTTAATGATCATCCTTTTAAATCTCATTCTTTCCGTAAGTAAGATATGACTTTAGGACTTTTTTATAGTTGAAATTGCCTGCTCATCCTCCTACAGGTCTCCTACAAGGTTTTTGCTCCTCTAAGTTGATTTATAAGGTAACCTTGAAACAAGGAGAAGCATTAGTCGGCTGCTGTTTTAATAAATGACTTGTCAGCTACTCCACAACTTTGGCTGTTTCTTGGGCTGAAGAAATTTCTAGATAGCAGGACTTTGAATCCTTAATTATTTCAAAGATTTAGTTAGATTTTGCTAATCATGTTCATCTTCTAGCAAATAAATATTTGACTGCTAGAGAGAAAATAACCTTGATTTGTCTACATATTTTATCAGACCTACTAGCCCGTTTACAGAGTTGAAAATATCATGAAGTCCTTATACATTTAATGTGTTACAATAATGTCTTCCACCCTGTTTACTTCTTTTAGGAATCGATAACATTTTAGAATTTGAGCTCTGTACAAACCTTAGCAACCCTGTTCAATTTTTTTTGTTTGGAAACAGGGTCTTGCTAAGTTGATGAGAGCCTCACTAAATGACTGAGGCTGGTCTGGAACCTGGTATACTCCTGTCTCAGCTTCCCAAGTACTGCGATTACAGGTGTGTGCTGCCATGCCTGTCTATATGATAATGTTTGATGTAACTGCCTGTTTGTATTTATTGTTCCCCTGATTAATCTGATTTTTTTTTTTTTTTTTTTTTTTTTTTTTGCGGTACTGGGGATTGAACTCAGGGGGTTTCTACCTCTGAGCTATACCCCAGCCCTTTTTTTATTCTTTATTTTGAAACAGGGTCTTACTAAGTTTCAAAGTGCCTCACTAGGTAGCTGAGGCTGGCTGCGAACCTGGATTCTCCGGGGTCAGTCTCCCAAATGCTGGGATTACAAGCGTGCGCCACCATGTCCGGCTTCATCTGATTTTTTTTAAGAACACGTGTACCAAAATGGCTTCCTCTAGCTAGTGAATTTTGGTGTTTATCTTTTATTTATTAGCATTATACTTTGCTTCATTTCTTGAAAATTATCTCAGTTCTTATAATGAAAACAATAAGTAATAATAATAATAATAATAATAATAATAATAATAATAAACTCTAGACCTCTACCTTCAATGTCTTTAGATTCTTTTAATATTGGTGGCACTGGAGATTGAACCCAGGTACATTCTACCTTTGAGCTACACCTCCAGCTGCTTTTACTTTTTTAATATGCTTTTATTGGTGTAGTATTGTCTCACATCATAATGTAAATCATGTTGAGATTGACATACATGTACACAACACTTGGTAGTCCCCCCATCCCCCCCTTCCCAATACTTGTTTATTTTGAAACAGGGTTTCATTAGGTTGCTGAGAGTCTCCCTTAATTGCTGAGTACCCTGGTACCCTGCTATCTCAGTCTCCCAAGTACTGGGATGACAGTCAAGCACCACCACACCACGCCCAGCAGTTTTAGATTCTGTATAAGAGAAATCAAAAGTCCTAAGCACAGCATGAAAATTCCTGGAGAACAGGCTTCTCCCCCGTTTTCTCTTGCAATTCTTGCCTATCGCTTTATCCCATGCCTATTCAATATTGTTTCATGCGCCCTTCTTTTGCTCCTGGTTTTTCTGTGGGCTGAAATTGCACAAGTATGCTGTAGTGTTTGCTTGGGCTGCTATTAGCAACATACTACAGACTCAGTGGTCTAACCCACAGAAATGTAATTCCTCACAGTTGTGCAGGTGGAAGTCTGGGATCCAGGTGCTGGTGGGTTTGGTTTCTCCTGAGGTCCCTCCTGATTTGCAATGGCCACCTTGGTGCTATGCCCTCACATGGCCTGTCCTTTGTGCATGTCTATGAATTCTGAAGTCTCTTTTTGTGTTCAAATTCCTTCTTATAAGAACACCAGTCAGGCATGATGACTCACATCTGTAATCCAGTAATTGGGAGACTGAGACAGGAGGAACACAGGTTCAAGGCCAGCCTCAGCAATGTAGCAAGACCCTATTTCAAAATAAAAAAATAAAATAGGGCTGGAGGACACACACACACACACCCTAATTAAGGCCCACCCTAACTGCCTCAGTTTAGCTTAATCACCTCTTATTTTATTATTTTATTTTATTTTGTTGTGGTACTGGGAGTTGAACCCAGGAACGTTCTACCTCCAAGCTAGTTCCCAGCCATATTTTAGTTTTATTTTGAAACAGAGTCTTGACAGGTTTGCTGAGAGCCTCACCAAGTTGCTGAGGGTGGCTTTGAACCTTCGATCCTCCTGTCTCAGCCTCCCAAGTACTGAGATTACAAACATGAGCCACCACACCCAGCTTTGATCACCTCTTTAAAAGCCCTCTCTCTCTAAACACTTTGATGGCACTGGGAAGTCAGGGTTTTGGGGGATAGACACTAGTCTATGCCATGTTCTTTAGGCTCCCAGAGTTATTCATGTTTTTGAAGCACTCTTAAGAATGTGAATGTATCTTTATTATCTAAACCAAAATTAAAATAATTACATATAATCCCCCTTGAAAGCCAAGGCCATGGTTTTTGCAATAGTGCCCTAAAGCTATTAGTAATAATAATAATGGAAATCAAAATAATGAAAAAGCTTATATCTTGAAATGATCTATTTATTATCTGTCAGTGCTGTTAAGTTGGAATTAAACTTGGAATTTAAAAGTCTTCAAATTGGATTTCAACATGGATACCTTTTTAATTTGCATCTTACCATCTTGCCATTAGAGATGTTGCTGGTTGTGTATTTGCAAACTATACATCTGATAAGGAGTTAGTATCCAAAATCGGTAAGAAAACAAAAAGTTGATTTAAAAAATGGGGAGACGGGCGTGGTGGCGCACGCTTGTAATCCCAGCATTCGGGAGGCTGAGACCGGAGGATCCGGGTTCGCGGCCAGCCTCAGCTACCTAGTGAGACACTCCGCAACTTAGTGAGATTCGGTTTCAAAATAAAGAATAAAAAATAGGGCTGGGGGTATAGCTCGGAGGTAGAATGCCCCTGAGTTCAACTCCCAGTACTGAAAAAAAAAAAAAAAAAATGGGGAAAAGATCTGAGTATTTTTTAAAAGGAAACATACAAATGGCTGAAAATCACTCATCAGAGAAATGAAAATTAAAACCATGAGATATCGCCTATCACCTCTCAGAATGGTTATGAAAATGACAAAAGAAATTGAGTGTGGTGGCACACTCCTTTCAACCCAGTAGTTGGAAGGCTGAGACAGGAGGATCACAGGTTCAAAGCCAGCCTCAGCAACTTAGTGAGGACATCAGCAACTTAGTGAGACCTTGTTTCCAAATAAAAAATAAAATCATGTTGGCAGTGTAGCTCAGAGGTAGAATACCCTTTGGTTCATCTCCAGCACTATAAAAACAAAACAAGTGTGTCTGAACTGGACATGTCCAAACTACGGTTGACATTCTTCCCTACACAATATAGTATAACAACTATTTCCACTGCATTTATATTGCATTATGTATTATAAGTAATCTAGAAGTGATTTTGCCGAGGGTCTCATTAAGTTGCTGGGCTGTCCTTGAATCCATGATCTTCCTGTCTCAGCCTCCCAACTCCTGGGATCCCATGCCTACTCGAACCCCATCTTGAACGTCTTCACAATTCAGGTCAGGACAAGGGGGCATTCATGGAGTCCCACTCTCACTTATTCAGGAACGAACTGAGAATTATGAACTGGGTAAAATTCTTAAAATTATGAATACTCTTTGCATGGTATTTCTACATTATCCAAATACATCTGCCAATAAGAGTGCTAACAATTTTTAGAAAAACGTTCACCAGTGGAAAACGCAGCTCTTTGGGTACCATCGCTCCTTTTTGATGACTGGATCCTTGGAGCAGCTGTGGCTCTCAGCAGCAGTGGATGAGGGTTTGATTTTTCTGCGTTCTGGACACTTGTTTGGGTTCTAGCCACCCTAGTGCATGTGGAGCGGCATCTGACTGTGGTTTTGATTTGCATTTCCATCTTTACATTGGCCACCTACATATCTCCTCTGGAGACATGTCTATTCATGCCCCACGGACATTTTTAAGCTGGACTGTTTGTCCTCTGATGGTTGTGCATCACTGACTTTAAGTTTAGTGCATCTGTCATCCTTCTGTTTTTATTGCTGCTTAGAAATCCTTTTAGCTATGTAGTCAAGCTTTTATTTAAACATCCATGAATCATTCATTATGTTCTAGGTCTGTGCTGGAATATGAAGTCCAGTAAGGCTTGTCATCTCTCTTCTGGATTACTGAAACAGCTGCCTGTTTTCCTTCTCACCAGTCTGTTGTCAGCCCTGCTTCCCAAATGACTTTTCTCAAAAGTGAATTTGATCTTTTAATTTATTTGCTTAATCCCCTGTATGCTTACTTTATTGACTATAGGACAAAGTTCTAACTCTTTAAGATGGCTTATAAAGCCTTCAAAATCTGCCCCTTCCCAAACTCTGCAAAGTTCTCTCATATTCATCCTCCATCCCCAATTATGTTACCTTTAGATGTCTTCTAGCTAATATCTTGTACTTTAAATCTCTCCAAGAAAATTCTAGAAGAACCCCATAAAGAATGTATGCAAAGAGCTGGGCGTGGTGGCACACGCTTATAATCCCAGCATTCGGAAGGCTGAGACCAGAGGATCCGGGTTCGCGGCCAGCCTCAGCTACCTAGTGAAGCACTCTGCAACTTAGTGAGACTCGGTTTCAAAATAAAGAATAAAAAAAATAGGACTGGGAGTGTAGCTCAGAGGTAGAATGCCACTGGGTTCAATCCCCAGCACAGCAAAAAAAAAAAAAAAAAAAAAAAAAAGAATGTATGCATACTCCCTCTCTCTCCCTCCCTCCCTCCATTACTGGGGATTGAACTCAGCAACATTCTGCCTCTGAACTACATCTCAAGCCCTTTATTAATTAGAAACAGGGTTTTGCTAAGTTGAGGCTAGCCTTGACCCTGCAATCCTCCTGCCTCAGTCTCCCAAGTACTGGGATTATAGGTGTATGCCACCACTCCCGACTTAATTTCTTATATACATCTTGGGCCTGTTGTTTATATTGTTAGGGCATAAGTGAAATGTGATCATATAATGTGGATATAAACTCTCATGAAAGGGAATAGACACAATAAGTAAATTGGGGGAACAGATGGGTTCTTAGGAACCTAAACCATGTCATCCAAGTGACCATGAATCACTGGAGGTTTTTTTCCTTCCTTGTGGTTCTGAGGATGGAACCCAGAGGTGAACATTCTACTTCTGAACTACATCCTCAGCCCTTTCTATTTTGAAGCAGGGCCTCATAAAGTTGGAGGCTGGCCTTGAACCTATGATCCTTCTTTGTCCCAGACTTTCAAGTACTGGGATTACAGTTATGCAGCACCATGTCCAGCTACTAGAGCTTTTTTCTCTAAGCTTGATCCTGAAGCAAGCGCTCTTCTTTAAGCCAGTGACCTAAGATAACACAGTATATTGTGTTATCTTCTTGCCTTTAGTAAAGTGTTTAAATGTTTCAGCCTCATCTTGGTTTCCCCCTAATAAAGGAAGCTATGTGCTTTGGCTTGGGCCAGAGTATTAAAGTGGAGCATGACCCTGAAAGGACAGTAGTGGAGCTGGGTGTGGGGTGGCACATGCCTGTAAACCCAGTATTTGGGAGGCTGAGACAGAAGGATAGCAGGTTTGAGGCCAGCCTCAGTAACCTAGCAAGATCCTCAGCAACTTGACAAGACGCTGTTTCAAAATAAAAAAAATAAAATAAGGCTAGGAGTGTAGCTCGGAGGTAGAATGCCTCTAGGTTCAATCCCAAGTACCATTCAAAAAAAAAGACAGAGGTTGGTGGCATCGAAAATTAATGGAATTTCTCCAAGGACCCAGCCAGTATAACCACACCAGTTCAGAGAAATTGTCCTGGCACTAACTTTCAGAGATGGGTTTTAGTTTTATTGAAGGAAGTTATAGTTCCTTAGGTATCCCACCAAATAGGTCAGTCTTGCTGGTTTATGAAGAGGGGACATGCTACCTTAAGGTATGCCTCTGAAAATAAAACCTAGTATATAAATTTGAAATTACAGTTGGCCTTCCATATCCCTGGGTCCTGCACCTGCAGACTCAACTAGCCTGTTTGAAAAAATTTTAAAAATTGCACCTGCATTCATTTTTTCTTGACATCTGCCCCTTAAATATGGCATAACAACTATTTACAAGCATTTACATTGTAGAGTTTGCAGTCAGTACTAAGCTACTATCTTAGGTCTAACTACATTTCTTTTTTGTTTTGTGGGGATATTCTGCCTCTGAACTATACCCCCCAGCCCTATTTTATTTTTAATTTGGAAATAATGTTGCTAAGTTGTTGAGGCTGACCGGGAATCTGCAATCCTCCTGTCTCAGTCTCCCAAGTACAAGATTACAAGCACGGGCCATCATGCCCAGCTCTAATTACACTTCTGTGTCACAGTTGGTTGAATCCAGTGTGCAACCTGTGGAAGTGGAGAGCAGAAAGTACAACCACAGATTTCCTCTTGATTTTAGACAATAACATCTACCTTTCTGTCTACATACACATATACAACTATAAGGCAGGAACTGTAAAATTCCCGTAAAGAGTCCAAGTGGGGTTTATACTTATGTCTTTGACTACTACATAACAAACTGACCCTAAAATGTAAGTGGCTTAAAACAACTATTTTATTTTGTTCATCATTCTGTGGGGGAGAGGTTTCAGGAGGGACAGCTCAATTTGTCTCTAACTCATGTGGCATCACCTTGGGTGACAGGGGATGGACGGCCTTTCCAAAATCTGGCATCTCACTGCCCTGTTGACCTCTCTCACCACCAGTTTTTTTCTTACAGAGCTTCTCTGTGTGGCTTAGATTTTGTCCAGGATGGTGGTTTTCAGAATAATCCGACTTATTTTATTTTGGTACTAGGGATTGAACCCAGAGGCATTCTACCTCTGAGCCACATGCCTTGCCCGTTTTACTTATTTTTTGTGGTCCTGGAGATTGAACTCAGGGGCATTCTACCTCAGTTACACCCTGAGCCCTGTTTTATTTTTTATTTGGAAATGGCATCACTGGGATGACAAGTGAAGTGTACACCACCACGCCCAGCTCCCCCCAACTCTTAACAAGAGGAACAGCAAAGAATTCGCAGCCACCTTTAGCATGCCATAAATGGCACACCATGTAGACTTGACGGATATATCATTACCATGCTAGGTCCTCAGCAGCTGGCAACATATTGTTTTACTTTAAAAATATGTGGCTATTACACATACTACATACAACTTTTTTATATATTAAATGGTACTAATAAGCCTGGCGTGGTGGCGCACGCTTGTAATCCCAGCATTCGGGAGGCTGAGACCGGAGGATCCGGGTTCGTGGCCAGCCTCAGCTACCTAGTGAGGCACTCCGCAACTTAGTGAGACTCGGTTTCAAAATAAAGAATAAAAAATAGGGCTGAGGGTATAGCTCGGAGGTAGAATGCCCCTGAGTTCAATCCCCAGTACCGCAAAAAAAATAAATAAATAAATAAATAAAAAAATAAATGGTACTAATAACCAAAGTTCTCTTAAGTTGTATTATTTCTTTGATTTGTATGTCTTATGAACAGCAATTTGAGTTGCAGCGAGCATGTACTATGCTTTCTATGACATACAACTAAGATTATAGAAGCACTAAGAATATTTCCAAAGGTATCATTGTAGCCTACCTAATACTTTTGATTTACTGAAGTCACAAAAGTCTTGTTGGCTTGTTTTATGGATGTAACTTTAGCCATATGGTAAAGCACAGCTTTGTACAGGTGTTCTACATGTCTGGCCCACTGACATCTAAGAAATTCAACTCTGAGGTCAGAGAGAAAAAAAGCAAAAGACCTAATAAAAACCACATGTTAACCATTAATGTTCATTTACCAAATCTTGCTTAAACTCTTGTACTCTTAAAGCTAATTTCATCCAATTGCCTTTTAATTATAGTCTCTTGCTCAGAGTTGCAAATATAATGGCTTTTTAATATAACTTGCACTGTTCTGTGTCCAGTGTAGGATGTAATCATGCAATTTATTCAGACAAAGCCAGTGCATTAGGTAATTAAAACACAAGCACAGGGTTTCTGCACATGCATACTCGGCAGGAAAATAATGTAATAATCTGACAATCTGTGTTGAGAGAATTCTGAAAATACTATGTCTGCCAATGTGGATAGTAGCTATAGTGAAACACAGAAGTCAGATGATTGGAACAAATAACAGAAATGATTTAAAGTAGGAGTGTAAGTGGCATGGCACATTTTTAACTAGCTAATCATAGTTTTGATGGATAATATTTTAGTTCTTAACACATGTCAGATCTTCACCGTCCAAGATGTTGGCAGGTAAATGGATCCTTAGCTTCATGTCATTTTCAAAAGATAGCTGAGCACAGTGGTGCATGCCTGTTATCCCAGTTCTTAGGAGAGGCTGAGACAGGAGGATCGCAGGTTTGAGGTCAACCTCAGTAACTTAGTGAAACCCTATTTTGAAATAAAAATTAAAAAGAGCTGGGGGTTAGAATGCCCCTAGGTTCAATTGCCAGTACCACCAAAACAAACACCCAACACAGGAAAACAATAATTAAAGATTATTTTCATTATTAATAAAATGATCAAACAAAATATAACAAGTAAAAAATCTTTTTGTGATTACTGTTGTGGAGTGAATGTTTGCATGTATTACATACATATACTCACATATATATATGTATTTTTAATCGAGTATGTATTGCTCTAGTAAAGTTATTTGCCTTTACTTCAGTGATCATACTTATATATATATAAAAACTAGTAGTTAGCCAGGCATGGTGGCGTACGCTTGTAATCCCAGTACTTGGGAGGCTGAGACAGGAGGATCCGGGTTTGCCGTCAGCCTCACTTACTTAGTGAAGCCCTCTGCAACTTAGTGAAACCATGTTTCAAAATAAATAAAAAATAGGGCTGGAGGTGTAACTCAGAGGCAGAATGCCCCTGGGTTCAATCTCCAGTACCGAAGACGAAAAAAAAAACTAGTTCTTTTTCTTTTCTTTTTTTTTTTTTTTGGTGGTACTAGAGATTCAACTCTTGAGACATTCTATTTCTATCTCCAAACAACACCCCAGCCCAATTTTATTTTTTGTTTTGAAACAGGGTCTTGCTAAATGTCTAAGTCTAACTACTTGCTGAGGCTGCTCTTGAACCTACAGTCCTCCTGTCTCAGCCTCCCAAGTACTGGGATTACAGTTGCATGCCACCATGCATGGCTCCTACTAATGCTTTTATTAGCAATTTTTGAAATATATACTTTAATTTTGATAACTTTATTTGCTCTTAAAAACATATTATGCCAGGCATAGCGGCACACGCTTATAATCCCAGTACTTGGAAGGCTGAGACAGGAGGGTCACAGGTTCATAGTCAGCCTCAGCAACTTATTGAGACCTTGTTTCAAAATAAACAAAATGTCTCTACCACCCAAAGCAATGTGTGAATGCAATCCTTATCAAAATTCCAGCGGCACTTTTTGCAGGGAAAAAAATAAAATTCTAGCCCAGCCTCAGCAACCTAGAGAGACCCTGTTTAAAAAAAAAGAAAGCCAGGCATGATGGCACAAGTTTGTTATACTAGTACTTGAGAGGCTGAGACGGGAAGATCGCAGATTTGAAGACTGTCTCAACAAGTAGTGAGACTCTCATCAACCTAGAGAGACCCTGTTTCAAAATAAAAATAAAAAATGAAAATGTCTGGGGGGTATAGATCAGAGGTAGAATGCCCCTGGGCTCAATCCCCAGTATCAAAAAAGAAAAAAAAAAAAAAAAGGCCCAATAGGTATAAAGAAAATCAAAATCACAATGCGTTATCAGCTCACACATGTGACATGCTATTGTCAAAAGTGACCAAGAGGGGCCAAGTGTTGTCAGGAGGATCACAGGTTTGTGTCCAGCCTCAGCTACTTAGTGAGGCCTGTCACAACTTAGTGAGATGCTGTTTCAAAAATAAATAAGCCGGGTGTGGTGGCGCATGCTTGTAATCCTAGTACTTGGGAGGCTGAGACGGGAGGATCCGGGTTCTTGGCCTGCCTCAGCTGCTTAGTGAGGCCTTCCGCAACTTAGTGAGACCCTGTTTCAAAATAAAAGAATAAAAAATAGGGCTGGAGGTGAAGCTCGGCGGTAGAATGCCCTTGAGTTCATTCCCCAGTACCGAAAAATAAATAAATAAATAAAATACAATAATAAAAAAAGGGCTAGTGTTGTAGCTCAGAAGTAGAATGCCACCCCCAGTCTGCAAAACAAACAAACAAACAAAAATGACTAAGATGTGTGTTAGGGAGAATGTTCAGAAAAGGGAACCTTTGTATACTGGCAGTGGGAATGCAGGTTGATGTAATGATCATGGAAAAATATATGGAAGTTCTTCAAAAAATTAAAAAGAGGACTATAGCCATTTTCGACAACATGGACAAACCTGGGAGACATGCTAGGAGAAGCCACATATGGAAAGAAAAAATATATGACCACTCATATATTTTAAAACAAACAAAAATGTTGGATACATTAAAAGAGTCTAACTGTAATGACCAGGGGTGGGAAGTGTAAGAAAACAGACGGAGACCAAGGTGAGAACTTTTAGTTATGTAGATAAGTCTAGAGATATAACAGTAGTGTATACTGAAAATTTGCTGAGTAGATGCTGATGCTCTAATCATCAAAAGAAAACTATGCTACGTTGCTTAATAGAAATCATTTACCTATATGTATAACAATGCAGCATGTCATATACCTTAAATGTACATGACAAGATTTTAAAAAGTAAGGTTGTCAGTGTTTTGTGGGAACCATTTCTCTAGTGTTAACTTCCTATTAATTTATGGCCATTAAAAAAAAATAGGCCATAAAGTCAGATGCCAGCATGGAAAAAAATATGTATCTCCAGATGTGGGTTGGTTAAATATCAGTAATCTTGAAGTATGTAGAAATCTAGATGGATTGACCAACTCCCCTTCCCAGACATGTGTGTTCATTCTTATCTAAAATACAAATGTTGAAAATATGTGTGCATTTCTTTCTAAAATATTAACAAATATGTCAAATGGCATTCCTCACTAACTAGCCCCCCATCCCTACTCCATGCATGCACCACAAGCCTTCTTCCTTCCTTGTACATGCTTAGCACTTTGGGATTTTCTTTAGGAACAAAACAAAACAATGGCTAGCCAAGTAGCATCATATTCCCAAGTCAGGATTCAACTAAGCCTTCAAATCCAGATACACAAGTCTTTTAGCTTTTGGACACTTCAGCTCCAGAAAAAGGATCAATAAGAGTAGACCAGAGCCGGGCGTGGTGGCGCATGCTTGTAATCCCAGCATTCGGGAGGCTGAGATCAGAGGATCCAAGTTCGCGGCTAGCCTCAGCTACCTAGTGAGGCACTCCGCAACTTAGCGAGACCTGGTTTCAAAATAAAGAATAAGAGTAGACCAGTCTCTGCAGGGTGAGCTCTCTTCATCCCTCCTGATGCCCTGAGTCTCAGTTACCAAGAGCTCACAGCCTAAAACCTGCCTTTTGTTTAGTCTTCAGAGGTATGATGTCCTAATTCAACTGTATAGTTAAAAATCCAGACAAACATATGCTTTATCACCTTGAGCAAATAGCAATTTTAAATTCTATACTCAGGTATCTGACTTAGAGGAAATGCTAAACTTGGGAGTGGAATTTTTTTTTTTTTTTGATACTGGGGATCGAACCTAGAAGCATTCTACGTACAAGCTATGCCCCTAGCCCGATTTTATTTTTTAATTTGGAAACAGGGTCTCACTAGGTTTCTGAGAGCTTTCCTACGTTGCTGAGGCTGGCTTCGAATCTTCGATCCTTCTGTCTCAGCCTCCCAAGTACTGGGATTACAAACATGTGCCACCACGTCCAGCCTGGAAGTGAATTATGAGCCCATTAGGACCCACATTTCTACAGATGTGATGGTAGAAGGGTCAAATATAAATATAAATAAATAGTAACAATTAGCTCACATTGAAGTCCTATAAAATGCTGTCTTACTTTTTTATATTATACTTTTATATTTTTGCATTTCTAAAATCAAGATTAATCTTTAAGGCAATTCATCTATTTAGTGTTTTTTCCTCTGAAATGCTATTAAATTTATGGTACCTACTTAAAATCAAGCACTATTTCAAATAGAACTGATTATCTGTAATACTGATTCTAAACTGGGTGTGGTGGCACACGCCTATAATCCCAGCACTTGGGAGGCTGACACACAGGAGGATCACAAATTTGAAGCCAGCCTCCCTAACTTACATAGACCCTTAGCAACTCGGGGAGTTTTTTTATTTCCAAATAAAAAATAATACAGGGCTGGGTGGTAGTTAAGAGGTAGAATGATCCTGGAGGGGAAATTAATTTAAAGGGTGTGTGTGGGGGCAGGGGTACTGGGGATTGGACCCAGGGGCATTCTACCTCTGAGTTACACCCTGAGTCCTATTTTATTCTTAATTTTGAAACAGGTTCTAAGTTGCCAAGAGCCTCCCTCACAAATTGCTGAGGCTGGCCGTGAACCTACAATCTTCCTGTCTCAGTCTTCCAAGTACTGGGATTTCATGTGTGTGCACCACCGCATGTAGCTATGTTATCCCTTTTAAATGAAAATTTCTTTGATTTTTAACCAAAGTTTATCATATCTGTAGAGTTTTATGTTCTATTATTCTGAAACACCTAACATGGATTCAATTGAATTAACACTAAATAATCACTCACATCTAACTATAAGATTTCAATATAATTTGATAAGATGAAAACGAGTCATAAAAATACAATATTTTACTTTAAAGAATACTCATTTATTGACTATCTACTGAACAATACTCATTCTCTAGGATTATTACAGGTATAATGAATTATATTTTTAAAAGGTAAAAGCTACACAATTAAAAACTACAAAATCAGTTATTTTCATACACATAGTACGTGAAAATAGTATCACATCCAATAATCTAATAACTTTAAGAATGTTTTGTGTCGGGAGGCCGAAACCTGAGGATCCGGGTTCGCGGCCAGCCTCAGCTACCTAGTGAGACACTCCGCAACTTAGTGAGACTTGGTTTCAAAATAAAGAATAAAAAATAGGGCTGGGGGAATAGTTTGGAGGTAGAAAGCCCCTGAGTTCAATCCCCAGCACCGCAAAAAAAAAAAAAAAGAATGTTTTGTGTGTTTGTGTGGTACTGGGGATTGAACTTGGAGAAATTTTACCACCTACCTATATCCCCAGCCCTATTTTATTTTTATTTTGAAACAGGGTCTCTCTAGGATGATAGAGTGTCACTACTTACTGAGGCTATCCTCAAACCCGCAATCCTCCTGTCTTCAGCCTCTCAAGTACTGGGATTACAGGTGTGCACTACCATGCCCAGCTAGAAGTATGTTTTTGAAATAAATGTATCACTAACTTTTCGGTTGGAACTGGGGTCTGAACCCAGTGGCATTTTACATTTAAGTCACTCTCCAGCCCTATTTTATTTTTTTTTTTTTACTTTAAAATAGGGCTTTGCTAAGTTGGTGAGGCTGGTAACGAACTTGTGCTCCTCTCATCCTCCCAAGTACTAGGGTTACAAAGGCTTGACCCCCAAGAGCATCTTAATAAAATTAAAAACATGCCTTTTTTGGGTTACAATAGTAACTAATAAATCCCTACCTAGAAACAGTAATCCAAGAAGCGTATTTGTCCCCACTCACTCTTTGGTCAATGCGTATCCTACTGGAGGACTACTCTCCATCTTTCCTGTCATTGCTCGCTTTCGCATGAGTTAAAATGTGAGATTTCAGGTTATTGGACTGAATGAACCTACTGGTACAGCCTTCAAAGGGACACGCAAACCGTTTCTCCCCAGTGTGGATGCGCACATGTGTGCGCAAATTGAAATCCAGGGAGAAACGTTTTCCGCACCCTTCAAAGGTGCATCGAAAGGGCTTCTCGCCAGTGTGAACCAGAAAATGCCTTTTCAGCTTGGATTTCTCCAAGAAAGCTCTGCCACACTCCGCACACACGTGGTCCCGGGGACCGTGAACCACGAGGTGTTTTCGCAGGGAGGCTTTAGCCCTAAACTTTCTTGTGCATCCACTGTGAGGACATTCCACGATCCCTAGATCATCACAGTCCTTATTACTGGCAAGCTTCTTTCTAGTAAATTCTGTGAGCTGTTTGGGATCTGTTAAGTCAAGGCCGGGGATTCCTCCAGGAGGAAGCTTCTTGCCTGTCAGATACTCTGAATACCCAGGGAGAGAATTCTCTTCAACCATCTGCTGAGGAGGCTGTTGTTTTGCGTCCTTTTTTATGTATTGCAAAGAATATTCAAACAGGGAGCTTGCTTCAAGGACCTGTTGAGAAAGCTCTGTCTCTGCTCCATTCTCTAGGTATTCAAACGACTTAAAAAACGAATCTTCTTCCAGGATGGATTCAGGAAACTCACCCCTGACTATGCACTCAATGAAACAGTCAGGTAAGTCATCCTCCTCCACAGCCTGGTGGCTGGGACCCTCACCACAGCCGGCCTCCGTCGTGTTGAAAGCTTCCATTTCAGCCTGCTGGGGTTTTCTTGGCCTGCCTCTCTTAGGTTTAGGTCCACAGACAGCTCCTCTTCTCCCTGGGCCTTTCCGGTCACTGGTCTTTGCCTTTTTCTTCACTTGCCGATCCATGTTGTTCTACCGGCTTCTTCGAAGGCTCACACCAATCACGTCCAGGTAGTAGTGATGGGGGAAGTCGTCGTCACCAAACACCTGCTTTAGGATAAGAACCCTGAGTTAAACAGATCCAAATACTAGAGCCGTCATCAGAAAATGACTCCAAAAACTGGCTTAAGCTAGGCATGGTGGCACACATCTGTAATCCTAGTACTTGGAAGGCTGAGAAAGGAGAATCACAGGTTCATGGCCAGCCTGAGCAACATGAGGGTGTCTGCAAATTAGTGACACCCTGTTTCAAAGCAAAAAACAAAATAGAGGTAGAAACCCCAGGGGCTCAATTCCCAGTAACACACACACACATACAACTGATTTATTATTTTTATATTTTATTTTAGTGTGTGTGTGGGGGGGGATGCTGGGGACTGAACCCAGGAGCATTCTCTCAAAGCTACATCCCCTGCCCTATTTTTAATTCTTTAGTTTGAAACAGGCTCTCACTAAGTTGCGGAGGGCCTCACTAAGTTGCTGAGGCTGGCCTGGAACCTGCAGTCCTTCTGTTTCAATTTGCCAAGGACTAAGATTACAAGTGTGTGCCATCATGCCAGGCAGAAGTTTGCAATTTTAAATAGAATATGCAAGCAAAACTTTCAGTAAAACTAAAATTAAATATACATGTAAAGCACTTTAGCACAATTCAAGGCATATAGTGCACACTGAATTTTTTTTTTTCGGTACTGGGGATCAAACCCAGGAGCATTTTACATTCTACCTCCGAGCCACACCCTCAGTCCTGTTTGTTTTTTTTTAATTCTTTATTTTGAAACATGGTCTCACTGAGTTGCAGAGGGACTCACTAAGTAGCTGAGGCTGGCATGAATCTCAGCCTCCCAAGTACTGGGATTACAATTGTGCACCACCACGCCTGCCTCTCACACTGAACATTTATGTGAGGTGGAGTTATTAGTTTTTTAATCCATTCTACAAATGTATGTTGGATCTTGCTACTTTACTAGGCTGGGGATGACAATCTTCTACTGTAAAGACCCAGATTGAAGCTTTTGTAGGCCCTTTGATCTCTGTTGAAACTATTTGACCCTGTTGTAGTAGGAAGCGGTCATGGACAATCCACAAAGGAATAAGATTGGCTATGTTGCAATGCTAAAGGGAGAGGCTGGACTAAGGCTGCCTGCCCACTGTAGAAGTCAGGGACCCAGAGAATAAGGTGTGTTAAATTCACATCATTCCCATCTCTTTATGAGTACAAACCAAAACAAGGGCAGAGTAACCAGGCATAGTGGTTCACTTCTGTAATTCCAGTACTTGGGAGACTGAGACAGGAGGATCACAGGTTTGCGGCCAACCTCAGCAACTTAGCGAGGCCCTCTACAATTTCATGAGATCCTGTTTCAAAATAAAAAAGAATAAATAGGGCTGGAGGTGTAGCTCAGAGGCAGAATGCCCCTGGGTCCTATCCCCAGTAACTAACACACACACACTAACACACACACACACACACACACACACACACACACACCCCATATGGAAATTTAGCTCTCAAATTTTCTATCATTTCCTTAAAAACCTGAAAGCAAGATAATTTAAAACTTACAGCATGAATGTTACTGCTGCCTTTCCAAGAGCTTTTTGCTTAATGTTACAATTGTGTGCCTGATGAAAGATCTCTTCAGTTATTGTTCCAATGTCTTACAGTAGGAAGTAAATTAAATGCTTTTTTAAATACAGGCAAATGTGAAAGCAGTGGGGTAAAAACTAACAGCTTGAAAATACTTTTAAAAACAGCTGCATTAAAAAAAAAAAAACAGCGTCTCAAGCCGGGCACGGAGGGAGAATCACAGGTTTGAGGACAGACTCAGCACTTAGCATGACTTTTAGCACCCTAGTGAAATCCTGTTTCGAAATAAAAATTAAAAAGAGCTGTGGATATAGCTTGGAGGTAGAGTGCTCCTGAGTTCACTCCCTAATACACCACACACACATACATACACATATACACACACAGAGTCATCTCAGTAGAATCAATCATGCCATTCACTTTTGGCAAAAAAAGGAAAGAAAATAAATGTACTGACTAAAAATTCCAGTACTTAGGAGGCTGGGACAGGAGGATCATAGGTTTGAGGATGACCTCGGCAAGTAGTAAGAGTCTCATAACTCTAGCAAGACCCTGTTTCAAAAAAACAAAATATGGCTGGGGGGTGTAGTTTGGAGGTAGAATGCCCCTGGGTTCAATCCCCAGTACCACAAAAATAAATACATTACAAAAGTTAGTGTTCTTTGTGTCCTTTAAAAAAAATGAAATAAACCAGGGAAACTGGCCAGGAAAAAAAAAAAAAAAAAAAAAATATATATATATATATATATATATATACACACACACACACACACACACACACACACACACACACACACACTTTTTTGGTACTATGGATTGAATACAACTATATCCCTACCTTTTTTTTTTGTTGTTTTTCTATTTTTGAAACAGGGTCCCACTAAGTCACTGAGGGTCTCTCTAAGTAGCTGATGCTGGTCTCATATGTGCTCCTCCTGTCTTGGACTCCTATGTACTAAGACTACAGGCATGTGCCACCACACCTGGCTTGTCTAGGAATATTTGATAAGCAAACTCTTGGCACCTTTGGACCATAATCATTAAAGTTTAAAATTCCCTAGGATTAAAAAGAAAGTCCCTCTCCCTCTATTAGTCCATTTAAGCCAGGCACAGTGAAGGAACCTGTAATTCCAGAGAGGCTGAGGCAGGAGGATAGCAAAGCTGGAGGCCAGCTTCAGCAACCTAGGGAGATCCCATCCCAAAATAAAAAGGAGACACACGTGGTGGTGAACACCTGTAAATTCTAATACTTGGAAAGCTGAAACAAAGGATCACAGGTTCTGGACAGTCTCAGCAATTTAGCAGACCCTGTTTCAAAATAAATAATAAAATAGGGCTGGGGGTTTAGTTTAGAGGCAGACCACCCCTATGTTCAATCCCTAATATCACAAAATAAACAAATTAACAAAAAGGTCTGGAGGTGTGGCTCAAGAGGTAGAATGTCAGCCGAGTGTGATAGCGGACGCTTGTAACCCCAGCATTTGGGAGACTGAGACTGGAGGATCCGGGTTCGCGGCCAGCCTCAGCTGCTTAGTGAGGCCCTCCGCAACTTAGTGAGACCTGTTTCAAAATAAAGAGTAAAAAATAGGGCTGGGGGTATAACTCGGAGGTAGAATGCCCCTGAGTTCAATCCCCAATACTGCAAAAAAAAATAAATGGCCGGACATGGTGATTCATGCTTGTAATCCCAGTACTTGGGAGGCTGAGACAGGAGGATCTGGGTTCACAGCCAGCCTCGAGGCCAGCCTCAGCTACTTAGTGAGGCCCTCTGCAACTTGGTGAGACCCAGTTTCAAAGTAAAAAATAAGAAATAAGACTGGGGATATAGCTCGGAGGTAGAATGCCCCTGGGTTCAATCTCCAGTACCGAAAAAAATATATAAACAAATATATAAATAAATTATAGGGCTGGGGAAGGTAGTTCAGTGGTAGACCAACCCTGAGTTCCATCCACAGTAACCCACCCACACCCACCATGCAATTAAATGATTTGATTCTTGCTTTTCTCTCAATCTTCTCTCTTACCATCTCTATTATATTATTCTGCCATAATAATCTCTCCAATAAAGCAACAAACCAGTACAACATTCCTTCTCTCTTGTTAAAATAATGTTTCCCAGCCGGGCATGACAAAACATACCGGTAATCCCAGTACTGGGAGGCTAAGACAGAAGGACTGCAGTTTTGAGGCCAGACCCAGCAACTTAGCAAGATCCTATTTTAAAGTAAAAAATAAGAGATGGGTGTGGTGGTGCACACCTGTAATCCCAGTACTTGGGTGGCTGAGACAGGAGAATCACAGGTTCGAAGCCAAGCTCAGCAAATTAAAAAGACCCTGTTTTCTTTCTTTTTTTTTTTTTTTTTTGCGGTACTGGGGATGGAACCTAGGGGCATTCTACCTCCGAGCTACACACCAAGTCTTATTTTTATTCTTTATTTCGAAACAGGGTCTCACGAAGTTGGGGAAAGCCTCAGTAAGTAGCTGAGGCTGGCTGCGAACCCGCATCCTCAGGTCTCAGCCTCCCAAGTATTGGGATTACAAGCATGCGCCACCACACCCGGCTAGAGAGACCCTGTTTTCAAATAAAAAATAAAATAGAGCTGGGGGCGTAGCTCGGAGGTAGAATGACCCTGGGATCAAATCCCTAGCACCACATACCACACCCCCCCACACACACACACACTAATAATAAATAAAATAAAAACAAAAAGGGCTGGCATGTGTAGATCCTGGATTCAAATCCCCAGTACCAAAAAACAAATACTTCTCACTTCTACTTCTCTTTTTCATATAACACACCACTACGAGCTTGCTTTCCAATCCTACTTCAGATCTGCTTAAATATCAATTCCTCAGGGGCTTTCCTTGATACTTAGCTCATTTAGATCCAAAGCTAAATGTTTCCCATGCTTCCTATCCCTAGTTTACAAAGGTTGGAGCTCCTGGTGTTTGCCTTACCTGTTATACTGTAAGCTCTGAGAACAATGGCCTCTTCTCTCTGGTTTACCACTAGTCCCAGCACTTAGTACAAAAAAAAAAAAAAAAACAGAGTTATGAATATGCATTAGATCTTACTGACCATACCTGATTTAGCAATCCCATAAAATCAGTGTACTAGGAATTTATTCAGAACTTTGGACACACTTAATGCCGACATTTCAAAAACTTGGCTATCGGCTATCAATGATGCAAGGTGTTAACTAGAAAGTCCAGGGTTGGGGAAAGATATTTTATGAATTTACCAAGATCTAAGTATAACCAGCCTCACTTTTCTAGGCTAGACTCTTATCTGTCAGGTCTTTGAACATTATGTTCCTTTTTACAGCAATTTGCAACCTTTGAGAATGACTTGTAAAATTGAAATGGTAATTTGTTAACATGAGGCTGAGACAGAGGATCACAGGTTTGAGGCCAGTTTCAGCAACTTCATAAGACGGTTTCAAAATAAAAAAAATAAGCCAGGTGTGGTAGTGCACCCCTATAATCCCAGGACTTGAGAGGATGGCAGGTTCAAGCCCAGCCTCAGAAATTTAGGAAATCCTGTTTCAATAAAAAATAGAATAGGAGCCAGGAGCCAGGCGTGGTGGCACACGCTTGTAATCCCAGCATTCGGGAAGCTGAGACCGGAGGATCCGGGTTCACGGCCAGGCTCAGCTACCTAGTGAGGCACTCCGAAACTTAGTGAGACTCGATTTCAAAATAAAAGAATAAAAAATAGGGCTGGGGGTGTAGCTCGGAGGTAGAATGCCCCTGAGTTCAATCCCCAGTACCGCAAAAAAATAAAATAAAATAGGACTGGAGGTGTAACGCAGAGGTAGAATACCTTTGGGCTCAACTTCTGGTACCAATTAAAAAAGAAAAACTGGCTAAAGGTAAGACGAGTGGCCAAGCACGGTGGCATGTGCCTATAATCTAGTACTTGGAAGGCTGAGACAGGAGATTGCAGGATTGAGGCCAACCTCTGGAATTCAGGGAGTCCCTGTTTCAAAATAAAAAATAAATAGGGTTAGAGGTGCAGCTCAGAGATAGAATGGCCTCTGGGTTCAAGCCCTATCACTAAATAAAATTTCTAAAAATATGAGAAAATCTGTATACTAAACAGTTAATGGCATGGGATTAGTCTAATTTTACTTCTCAAATTGGGATAGAAGTACTTCAGGAGATGTAGTACTTTCTTACTCAATTAGATGGTATGTACTTAGAAGGCAACCATTTTTCTGTGCTGAACACAGAACAGTAAGAAAGATAACAAAGTCCATGGTTATCACAGAGTTTTGCTTTTACTAGTGTAGGGAAGACAGTAAATGAAAAATAAATTAGCTTCATATTGATAAGATTCTATAAAAAAAAAATCTAAGAATGAGAGGGAAAGGAACTGGGAAGACCATCTTTCTAGGGAATATCTGGAAGGACTTCCAAGAAGGAAACATTAGACTGAGACCTGATAAAGAAGAAAAATGCCAGTCTCTCGTGGGCCAGGGTGGAAGAAGAGGGCTCAGTCCAGGAAGCAGGGGGAAGGGCGGAGGGATAAGCAGAGTGGAGGGGAGAGGAAGCATGCTTCCTGTAGAATGGAGCCAGTAATGGAGGAGGGGCGGAAGCACAAGGAAAGTCATTTGCATTGCAATTTCTGAACAATGGGAATCCTTACAGAGTCACAAAGGAAAAGCAGCTCTGGCTAAGGCTAAAGGATTAATCCGAGGACCTTATAGAGAACAGACTTAGAGACTAGGCAGAAAATCCTATTATGATGCTCAGTAATCCAAGAAAGGATTAGTGGTTGGGACTGGGGTGGAGATGAAATGCCCGGAGGAGAGGAAAATAGGAGAATCTTTCTAACTTGCTGGTGGGGTTGGGTTAGGGGCATAAGGTTAAAGTGAATGAAGAATGAGTTGTCCTAGGTTTTCTTTTCTTTTCCTATTATTATTTTTTTTGGAGTATTTGGGGTAGAAGGGAGCGCGATTTCCAGAGATAAGAGGAGAGAAAGAAAGAGAGGTGCACCTTAACAATAATGTCTATTTTAAAAAATCAACTTAGCCGTCTATAGTAAAATAACAAAATATTTACATGGAGTTTTTTGGTTTTTCTTTTTTTCTTTTTTTATGCGGTACTAGGGATAGAACTCAGGGGCGTTCTACCTTCGAGCTATACCCCCACCCCTATTTTTTTATTCTTTATTTTGAAACCGGGTCTCACTAAGTTGCGGAGGTAGCTGAGGCTGGCCTCGAACCCGGATCCTCCGGTATCAGCCTCCCAAATGCTGGGATTACAAGCGTGCGCCACCACGCCCGGCTACATAAAGTTTTGAAACAAAAATAAAACGCTATTTCAAGGAAATTTCGACTAGGCAGCCTTCCATTTTCTTCAAAGTGTATTGACTTTTCCCCTTCGTCTCCTTTAAAAGTTTATGGCATGGCCCAAGGCAGCCAGCGGTGAGCGCAGTCTAAATGCTAGAAGTTAAATGGCCGAGGCGGACCTCCACACTTCTCATCCGCGGGTTTCAAACCCTTTTCATTCATACACTATAAGCAGAGAACTCAATATATTCCCCCTTTCCCGCTCCCGTAGAAAAAAAAATTAAAATTTTCATAAAACAAGACTTACCCACGGGACGACGCGCTCTGGGTTATTTTCTACTCACGTCCTACGAAAGGTGGAACAAAGAAGAAGTTGTTACTTGACGGCGCCACACACAGCAGAGGCCAACGCTGCCTCGTGCTCGCCTTCTTAGACTCGCGCGCTCCTTTCATAGACACGTAGATTTTAACTCAGGCACTGGTGAGGTTGGAATCGCCAGGAAAAGCTCCACCAGGTGGGAGGGGAGATGGGCGTGGCTCCGCGCCTGGCCCGCAGGTAAACTGCCCCCAGCCACAGAGGCTGTGAGGTCATCTTCAGCAAAGCCCGAGGGATGGGGGCGGTTCTTCCTGGAAGGCCTAGGTCTTTAGGCCTCGCCACGTGGGCGAACTCCTTAGAATCCTTGTCGCCTGGCTTTAGGTCGCAGTACTCACTCAGTAAATGTCTGTGGTACAAGTAAACTAGGTGTGGTCACGTTTAAGCTTTTATGTAGCTGCGGCGAATGCAAATCAAGCGGTGGAGGCTAGGGTTTTTCTTCTTTGTTTTTGAGGAGGTACTGGGGGTTGAACCTAGGGGCAGTTTACCTAAGAGCTATATGCCCAGCCTTTTCTATTTTTTATTTTGAAACTGGGTCTTGCTAAGTTGCTGAGAGTTTTGCTAGATTGCTGAGGCTGGCCTTAGCAATTTACCTGTGATCCTCCTCACTCAGCCTCCCGGGTACTGGGATTACAGGCTTGTGCCACCTTGCTGGGCTGGAGGAGGCAGTTTTTACCCTTGGAAATTGAAGTTAATGTGAAAAAACACCCACAACTCCCCACCTCTCACCCTATCTCCACGCTCCATCCCACCCTCAGCCCAGTCCCAGATGATAAAGTCCTGTCAGTGTGTCACTGCGTTTACTTTTTCAGCTATTGATGTGGTTGCTCCTATTCCCCAGAAGTGACACAACTCACTTTGAAAGTGCGGGTCAATTTACACTCATCAGTGGTTAGTGAAATTTAATAGTTCGTATAAATACACCCATGCCATTAGAACAAAGACCAAATCAATGTTTAAGAATCTCCTAAATTTTTACAAGAGACTTCTCTGCAATTCACATATCTGGAGACAGCTTTTCTTTGTTTGTTAGTTTGTGTTTGAATAAACTTTAATTATAAGATTGGAAAAGAGAATTTCCAATGGGGAAAATATTTATGTATGCATTTATTTATTTTATTCATTTATTGGGCTGTGAATTGAACCCCGGCGGCATCCTATCTCTGAGCCAGACCACCGCCCCCCTCCCCAAAGCCCTATTTTATTTTTTATAAAACTTTCTTAGTCTCTTCCCTTAAGAACATACACAGACATTGACCTAGAATTTTTTTTTTTTTAATCTTTTGTAGTACTGGGGATTGAACCCAGAAGCATTTTACCTCTGAGCTACACCCTCAGCCCTTTTTTTTTTTTTTTTTTTTTTTTTTTTTTTGCGGTACTGGGGATTGAACTCAGGGGCATTCTACCTCCGAGCTACACCCCCAGCCCTATTTTTTTATTCTTTATTTTGAAACTGAGTCTCACTAAGTTGCGGAGTGGCTCACTAGGTGGCTGAGGCTGGCCGCGAACCCGGATCCTCTGGTCTCAGCCTCCCGAATGCTGGGATTACAAGCGTGCGCCACCACGCCCGGCACCCTCAGCCCTTTTTACATTTTGTTTTGAAACAAAGTCTTGCTAGAGTATCCCTAAATTTCTGAGGCTGTCCTAGAATCTGGGATCCTCCAGTTTTAGCCTCCCAAGTACTGGGATTACAGGTGTGCTCCACCATGCCTGGCTTCTGGCCTGGAATTTTGGATCCTTTTATCTCAGCCTATCTATCCAGTAGCTGGAATTACTGGCACTAGCTACTACAAATGGCTGAAGGCAGAAACATTAAGAAACTGCACTCCTCCTCCTTTCGATGGCTCCTTGTGATTATCTTTTTAGAAACTGCACAGGCTTGTGCCAGACATCTTATTTTTTTATTTTCTGGTAAGAAAAGTGTTAATGTCTGGGTTTCAATAAGAAATGCAACTTCAGTGAACCCAAGAATCCTAAACTGCACATTGTTCCCAAGTCTTTAAATGGCAATGTCATTGAAAGTCTTTTTCTCCCAGGATGGACACACACACTTTGCTTAAGAAAACCCTCCCTTCTCTAACGTACTTCCTTAGAACCATCCCCTTTTCTTATGACTCCCTTAACCTTAGGCAGAGCACCCAGTAAACTAGATTAATTTATAATCCCCTCTCCTACCACACTCTCTTATTGGGATTAGAGTGTTGCTCAGGTTGGGAACTCTATCCATCACCTTTAGAAAATCTAAAATTACAGTGGGCATGGTGGCACTCACACTTTTAATCCTAGTACTTGGGTGGCTGAGACTGGAGGATCACAGGTTTGCAGCCAGCCTCAGCAATTTAGAGAGGCCCTCAGCAATGTAGTGAGACCCTACTTCAAAACAAAACAAAACAGGGCAGGGAACGTAGCTCAGAGGTAGAATGCCCCTGAGTTCAATCCACAGTACCACAAAATACATACATACATATATACATACATATATAAACAAAGTTACAATTCACATTATACCTCACACAGACATGTTTTTTATCCTATCATGATTTCATTTTCCTTTCCATGGCCCTGAAAAAGTAAAACAAAATGAGTAAACTCATCTATTATCATCTGAACTCAGCTCAAGAGAAATTAAATTTCTCCAAATGGGCTAGGGAACCAATTAAACTAAAAGATAAGTGGGCTAGAAAAGCTATACCAGGTGGGAGGGGAGATGGGCGTGGCTCCTCATCTGGCCCACAGGCAAACCACTCCTGGCCAGATTTATTGTTAATGACTGAGTTTGTCATCAACAAACTGAAGACCTGCAAATTACTTGCTTCATCTTGGTTCTGGCCCTACAAGTTTCACCTGTCTGACCCAGGAGGCCACATGTCATATCCCCAGGGCCTGGAACAGTAACCTGAGAGAGAAACTCAAACCTGTGGAAAGTAAATCAATGCCTGTGTGTAGTTTTTTGCTTTCTTGTTTGTGTTTTTGCTTTCTAAACCAGTTAAAAAAAAAAACATTGGTTTGTAAAACAGATATATTGTCAAAATGCAACTTCCAAAGATGCTGTATGAGGAAATGTTCTACATCATTAGCAATCAGAGAGATGCAAATCAAAACTACCTTGAGATTTCACCTAACTCCAATCAGAATGGCAATCATAAAAAACAAGAAAAACAACAAATGCTGGTGAGGGTGTGGAGAAGTGGGAACCCTAATACATTGTTGGTGGGATTGCAAATTAGTGCAACCACTTTGGAAAACAGTATGGAGGATCCTCAGACGAATGGGAATGAACCTAACATATGATCCAGCAATACCACTTCTGGGTATCTACCCAAAAGAATGGAAACCAAACTATCAGACCGATGCATGTGTGTCTATGTTTATAGCTGCATAATTCATAATTGCCAAACTATGGAAACAGCCAAGATGTCCATCGACAGGTGAATGGATTACAAAACTATGGGATATGTACACAATGGAATTTTACTCAGCCATAAAGAAGAACAAAATCATGTTCTTTGCAGGAAAATGGATGCAACTGGATAACATTATTTTAAGTGAGAGTAGTCAGTCACAAAGAGTAAAGAAGCATATGTTCTCCCTAATATGCAGATGTTAGGGAGAAGATGGGGCATAAGAGAGTCTCAAGATGAAAAAGGAGAAACTCTTGATAAGCAAACAAGTTGACTCAACCGAAGGGAAACTCGGGGGGGGGGGGGGGG